>JAVGWX010000298.1:25000-30000 GCA_036924085.1 Ariolimax columbianus | reverse complement strand
TTCACACATTGTTTAGGTCAACACTATTTGGTGGTTGTTGTTTCATGTTTGTATTTATGGTAGTAATAGCAGTGACAGAAGCAGGTGTAGCGGAATTCTTTGAAGTAGTAGTAGTAGTAGTAGTAGTAGACTTTGCGGTAGTAGTAGCAGTAGTAGCAGTAGTAGTAGTAGCTGCGCTGGTATTAGCAGTAGTAGTAGTAGCAGCGCTGGTATTAGCAGCGGTAGTAGTAGTAGTAGTAGTAGTAGTAGCAGCAGCAGTATTAGTAGTAGTAGTAGAAGTGTCGCTAGTAGTAGTAGTAGTAGTAGTAGTAGTAGTAGCAGCAGCAGTATTAGTAGTAGTAGTAGTAGTAGTAGAAGTGTCGCTAGTAGTAGTAGTAGTAGTAGCAGTAGTAGTAGCAGTAGTAGTAGCAGTAGTAGTAGAAGTGTCGCTAGTAGTAGTAGTAGTAGTAGTACTAGTACTAGTAGCAGCGCTGGTATTAGCAGCGGTAGTAGTAGTAGTAGTAGTAGCAGCAGTATTAGTAGTAGTAGTAGAAGTGTCGCTAGTAGTAGTAGTAGTAGTAGTAGTAGCAGCAGTAGTAGTAGTAGTAGTAGTAGTAGTAGTAGTAGCAGCGCTGGTAATAGCAGTAGTAGTAGTAGCAGCGCTGGTATTAGCAGCGGTAGTAGTAGTAGTAGTAGTAGTAGTAGCAGCAGTATTAGTAGTAGTAGTAGTAGAAGTGTCGCTAGTAGTAGTAGTAGCAGCAGTATTAGTAGTAGTAGAAGTGTCGCTAGTAGTAGTAGTAGTAGTAGCAGTAGTAGTAGTAGTAGTAGTAGTAGTAGCAGCGCTGGTATTAGCAGTAGTAGTAGTAGCGGCGCTGGTATTAGCAGCGGTAGGTAGTAGTAGTAGTAGCAGTAGTAGTAGCAGTAGTAGTAGAAGTGTCGCTAGTAGTAGTAGTAGCAGTAGTAGACTTTGCGGTAGTAGTAGTAGTAGTAGCAGTATTAGTAGTTGTAGTAGTAGTAGTAGTAGAAGTGTTGCTAGTAGTAGTAGTAGCAGTAGTAGTAGTAATAGCAGTAGTAGAAGTTGCGGTAGTAGTAGTATTAGTTGTAGAAGATGCGGTAGTATCAGCGACAGTAGTAGTAGTAGTAGTTGTAGAAGTTTCGATATCAGTAGTAGTAGCGGTGATAGTAGCAGCGACAGTAGTAGTATTATTAGTAGTAGTAGTAGTAGTACTTGTAGTAGTAGTAGTAGTAGTAGTAGTTGCGGAGTAGTAGTAGTAGTAGCAGCAGCACCAGCAGTTGTAGTCGCTCCAGCATTTGGTGAAGGAAATAAAAGGAATGATATGCAGCAGTATTAAGAATAGGTCTCCATACTTTTCTCAATTGCAGTATACCAATACCAATGATCGCCAGTCGTATAAACAATGCAACAAGTTATATTAATAATTCCTCTTCTTCATCTTCTTCTAATTCTTCTCCGTCGTTTGCTGTCATACGCATCAAGTTGTACAACCGGCTGTAAGTTCAATTGCATAGGAATCGAAAACAAACACCACAAAAACATCAGCGAAAACTCAACAACAACAACCACAATAAACAACAACAACAACTACTACATCAGCGAAAACTAAACAACAACAACAACAACAAACCACCAAAACACAATGGTTTGAAAATAATGATTTTTATTGAGTGAGTGAGTCGAGGAGGAGTCCCCAAATCGAGCATATATTCAACAACATCCAATTAGTACTGCGTTTGCCGGCCCTATACCAGTCGTCTTCTTTGCGCGCGATTATGCGAGATTGATTTGAAATTTCGGCGCCAAGCACGGACAAAGCCTGCTTCGATATAGATGACATGTTATTTTTTATAAAAAGACACACACTCGATAGAAATTCACTGGAAAATGATGTAAACATGAGTTCTTTTCCGTTGAAACGGGGACGCATCGCATAGGGGATAGTGACATCAACACTTCCCCCACTACGGCAACTTCGTTGTGATCGACTTTTAACGTTACATCCTACTTTTTACCAGGTTTTCCACCTTGCGCCCCCGAGCGAAGTACCACTTCTAATGGTGGTGGCGGGAAATTGAAAATCAATTTGCGCTCGCAGTGCGCTAAAATAATCGGGTTCCAATTTTCAGCTCGATCCCTCCAACGGGAGTGCCGCTCCGCTAGGGGAGCGGCATGACACAACACACCGCTCCCACGGTAGTCACGCAACTGTACAACTTTCGCCGACAAACGCGAACGGCGCTCAGTGTGTCCTGACCTGACCCCCGGAATGTATATTATCTGGGGTAGTTGTCTCGCTGCGGCGACTCAATTTCAACCAGTGTTCGTAAAGCGATCTCAGTCCCGCCAGGCGGAGCGATAGCGCGGGCTTGCGGAAAACGCTCGCCTGCCTTTCCCCGTAGTGCGAATTGGGTGCGGTTTGTGGTAGTGGCTCCTCCACCGAGGTGCGCTAGTCTGGTCCGTATCAGGAAACGTGGTCCGTCCGTGGTGATTTATCTAAGGCTTATAGCAGAGCTCGACAGTACGTCTCGCTGGTGGTCCGACTCTCGCAAAGAGCTTGTGACCGGCAAATGGAAAGCAGGAATCGTTGCCTCGAGGCCCTGCGTTCTCCCTACGGAGAAGAAGGGCCGGCAGGCCAAATTGTGTCTCTAGTCCCAGTGAAATTCGTCGCCGAGGTCGTTGGGATCCGTTCTGCACAGAGCGCTGCCATCCCTCCTCGAGCGAGCCCGGTCGGTCGGTCGTCTGGTGCGTGTGGGAGGCCCCTGTCAGGCGGTCCTAGGTCGACGGAGTGAGGGACGGGTGGAACAACCGTCCGTCCGTCCCGTCAGTCGGTCCCTGCGGCCGTCCCAGTGAGGCTTTTTACACACCCTTCCTCCGCCGACCGGTGTGCGCAGTACGTACGTCTCCGACAGATATCTGGTTGATCCTGCCAGTAGTCATATGCTTGTCTCAAAGATTAAGCCATGCATGTCTAAGTTCACACTGTCTCACGGTGAAACCGCGAATGGCTCATTAAATCAGTCGAGGTTCCTTAGATGACACGATCCTACTTGGATAACTGTGGCAATTCTAGAGCTAATACATGCTTACCAAGCTCCGACCCTCGCGGAAAGAGCGCTTTTATTAGTTCAAAACCAATCGTCGTTTCCCCTCGCGGGGTTGCGGCGTCCCCACTGGTGACTCTGGATAACTTTGTGCTGATCGCATGGCCTCATGTGCCGGCGACGCATCTTTCAAATGTCTGCCCTATCAAATGTCGATGGTACGTGACATGCCTACCATGTTTGTAACGGGTAACGGGGAATCAGGGTTCGATTCCGGAGAGGGAGCATGAGAAACGGCTACCACATCCAAGGAAGGCAGCAGGCGCGCAACTTACCCACTCCCGGCACGGGGAGGTAGTGACGAAAAATAACAATACGGGACTCTTTCGAGGCCCCGTAATTGGAATGAGTACACTTTAAACCCTTTAACGAGGATCTATTGGAGGGCAAGTCTGGTGCCAGCAGCCGCGGTAATTCCAGCTCCAATAGCGTATATTAAAGTTGTTGCAGTTAAAAAGCTCGTAGTTGGATCTCAGGCGCAGGCGGGCGGTCCGGCTCGCGCCGGTTCACTGCCCGTTGTCTCCTGCCCTACCGTCTGCCGGCTCTCTCCCACGGGTGCTCTTCGCTGAGCGTCCTGGGTGGCCGGCGCGTTTACTTTGAAAAAATTAGAGTGTTCAAAGCAGGCCTCGGCTGCCTGAATAATGGTGCATGGAATAATGGAATAGGACCTCGGTTCTATTTTGTTGGTTTTCGGAACTGGAGGTAATGATTAACAGGGACAAACGGGGGCATTCGTATTGCGGCGTTAGAGGTGAAATTCTTGGATCGCCGCAAGACGAGCTACTGCGAAAGCATTTGTCAAGAATGTTTTCATTAATCAAGAACGAAAGTCAGAGGCGCGAAGACGATCAGATACCGTCGTAGTTCTGACCATAAACGATGCCGACTAGCGATCCGCAGGAGTTGCTTCGATGACTCTGCGGGCAGCTTCCGGGAAACCAAAGTGTTTGGGTTCCGGGGGAAGTATGGTTGCAAAGCTGAAACTTAAAGGAATTGACGGAAGGGCACCACCAGGAGTGGAGCCTGCGGCTTAATTTGACTCAACACGGGAAAACTCACCCGGTCCGGACACTGTAAGGATTGACAGATTGATAGCTCTTTCTTGATTCGGTGGGTGGTGGTGCATGGCCGTTCTTAGTTGGTGGAGCGATTTGTCTGGTTAATTCCGATAACGAACGAGACTCTAGCCTATTAAATAGTTCGCCGGTCCCTCGATGCGCCGGCGCAACTTCTTAGAGGGACGAGTGGCGTTTAGCCACACGAGATTGAGCAATAACAGGTCTGTGATGCCCTTAGATGTCCGGGGCCGCACGCGCGCTACACTGAAGGAATCAGCGTGGATGCCTCCCTGGCCCGAAAGGGTTGGGAAACCCGTTGAATCTCCTTCGTGCTAGGGATTGGGGCTTGTAATTCTTCCCCATGAACGAGGAATTCCCAGTAAGCGCGAGTCATAAGCTCGCGTTGATTACGTCCCTGCCCTTTGTACACACCGCCCGTCGCTACTATCGATTGAGCGGTTCAGTGAGGGCCTCGGATTGGTCTCGGTCTGGTGCGCAAGTGCCGGCACCGTTGGCCGAGAAGAAGCTCGAACTCGATCGCTTGGAGAAAGTAAAAGTCGTAACAAGGTTTCCGTAGGTGAACCTGCGGAAGGATCATTATCGGTCTCTCTTTTTTGTTTCGCCTAGCCTTTTTCCCAACTCTGCAAGGAGGACGGATTTAGACGGGGAGGATAACAACAAAAAAGCTGATTGATTATTGTACGCAAACGAGAAGCCGCCTATTTGTCGGGCTCGGGGGAGCGCATGAAGCGTCGCCCCTGCCCGATTGTCCGCTACGCATGTTTCGGGGTACCTAAACACCACACAAGTCCTCGATACGACCCACGGTGACGGTTTGAGCTA
>JAVGWX010000298.1:15000-17500 GCA_036924085.1 Ariolimax columbianus | reverse complement strand
CAGCGGTAGTAGTAGTAGTAGTAGTAGTAGTAGCAGCAGCAGTATTAGTAGTAGTAGTAGAAGTGTCGCTAGTAGTAGTAGTAGTAGTAGTAGTAGTAGTAGCAGCAGCAGTATTAGTAGTAGTAGTAGTAGTAGTAGAAGTGTCGCTAGTAGTAGTAGTAGTAGTAGCAGTAGTAGTAGCAGTAGTAGTAGCAGTAGTAGTAGAAGTGTCGCTAGTAGTAGTAGTAGTAGTAGTACTAGTACTAGTAGCAGCGCTGGTATTAGCAGCGGTAGTAGTAGTAGTAGTAGTAGTAGCAGCAGTATTAGTAGTAGTAGTAGAAGTGTCGCTAGTAGTAGTAGTAGTAGTAGTAGTAGCAGCAGTAGTAGTAGTAGTAGTAGTAGTAGTAGTAGTAGCAGCGCTGGTAATAGCAGTAGTAGTAGTAGCAGCGCTGGTATTAGCAGCGGTAGTAGTAGTAGTAGTAGTAGTAGTAGCAGCAGTATTAGTAGTAGTAGTAGTAGAAGTGTCGCTAGTAGTAGTAGTAGCAGCAGTATTAGTAGTAGTAGAAGTGTCGCTAGTAGTAGTAGTAGTAGTAGCAGTAGTAGTAGTAGTAGTAGTAGTAGTAGCAGCGCTGGTATTAGCAGTAGTAGTAGTAGCGGCGCTGGTATTAGCAGCGGTAGGTAGTAGTAGTAGTAGCAGTAGTAGTAGCAGTAGTAGTAGAAGTGTCGCTAGTAGTAGTAGTAGCAGTAGTAGACTTTGCGGTAGTAGTAGTAGTAGTAGCAGTATTAGTAGTTGTAGTAGTAGTAGTAGTAGAAGTGTTGCTAGTAGTAGTAGTAGCAGTAGTAGTAGTAATAGCAGTAGTAGAAGTTGCGGTAGTAGTAGTATTAGTTGTAGAAGATGCGGTAGTATCAGCGACAGTAGTAGTAGTAGTAGTTGTAGAAGTTTCGATATCAGTAGTAGTAGCGGTGATAGTAGCAGCGACAGTAGTAGTATTATTAGTAGTAGTAGTAGTACTTGTAGTAGTAGTAGTAGTAGTAGTAGTTGCGGAGTAGTAGTAGTAGTAGCAGCAGCACCAGCAGTTGTAGTCGCTCCAGCATTTGGTGAAGGAAATAAAAGGAATGATATGCAGCAGTATTAAGAATAGGTCTCCATACTTTTCTCAATTGCAGTATACCAATACCAATGATCGCCAGTCGTATAAACAATGCAACAAGTTATATTAATAATTCCTCTTCTTCATCTTCTTCTAATTCTTCTCCGTCGTTTGCTGTCATACGCATCAAGTTGTACAACCGGCTGTAAGTTCAATTGCATAGGAATCGAAAACAAACACCACAAAAACATCAGCGAAAACTCAACAACAACAACCACAATAAACAACAACAACAACTACTACATCAGCGAAAACTAAACAACAACAACAACAACAAACCACCAAAACACAATGGTTTGAAAATAATGATTTTTATTGAGTGAGTGAGTCGAGGAGGAGTCCCCAAATCGAGCATATATTCAACAACATCCAATTAGTACTGCGTTTGCCGGCCCTATACCAGTCGTCTTCTTTGCGCGCGATTATGCGAGATTGATTTGAAATTTCGGCGCCAAGCACGGACAAAGCCTGCTTCGATATAGATGACATGTTATTTTTTATAAAAAGACACACACTCGATAGAAATTCACTGGAAAATGATGTAAACATGAGTTCTTTTCCGTTGAAACGGGGACGCATCGCATAGGGGATAGTGACATCAACACTTCCCCCACTACGGCAACTTCGTTGTGATCGACTTTTAACGTTACATCCTACTTTTTACCAGGTTTTCCACCTTGCGCCCCCGAGCGAAGTACCACTTCTAATGGTGGTGGCGGGAAATTGAAAATCAATTTGCGCTCGCAGTGCGCTAAAATAATCGGGTTCCAATTTTCAGCTCGATCCCTCCAACGGGAGTGCCGCTCCGCTAGGGGAGCGGCATGACACAACACACCGCTCCCACGGTAGTCACGCAACTGTACAACTTTCGCCGACAAACGCGAACGGCGCTCAGTGTGTCCTGACCTGACCCCCGGAATGTATATTATCTGGGGTAGTTGTCTCGCTGCGGCGACTCAATTTCAACCAGTGTTCGTAAAGCGATCTCAGTCCCGCCAGGCGGAGCGATAGCGCGGGCTTGCGGAAAACGCTCGCCTGCCTTTCCCCGTAGTGCGAATTGGGTGCGGTTTGTGGTAGTGGCTCCTCCACCGAGGTGCGCTAGTCTGGTCCGTATCAGGAAACGTGGTCCGTCCGTGGTGATTTATCTAAGGCTTATAGCAGAGCTCGACAGTACGTCTCGCTGGTGGTCCGACTCTCGCAAAGAGCTTGTGACCGGCAAATGGAAAGCAGGAATCGTTGCCTCGAGGCCCTGCGTTCTCCCTACGGAGAAGAAGGGCCGGCAGGCCAAATTGTGTCTCTAGTCCCAGTGAAATTCGTCGCCGAGGTCGTTGGGATCCGTTCTGCACAGAGCGCTGCCATCCCTCCTCGAG
>JAVGWX010000298.1:2500-5000 GCA_036924085.1 Ariolimax columbianus | reverse complement strand
TAGTAGTAGTAGTAGTACTAGTACTAGTAGCAGCGCTGGTATTAGCAGCGGTAGTAGTAGTAGTAGTAGTAGCAGCAGTATTAGTAGTAGTAGTAGAAGTGTCGCTAGTAGTAGTAGTAGTAGTAGTAGTAGCAGCAGTAGTAGTAGTAGTAGTAGTAGTAGTAGTAGTAGCAGCGCTGGTAATAGCAGTAGTAGTAGTAGCAGCGCTGGTATTAGCAGCGGTAGTAGTAGTAGTAGTAGTAGTAGTAGCAGCAGTATTAGTAGTAGTAGTAGTAGAAGTGTCGCTAGTAGTAGTAGTAGCAGCAGTATTAGTAGTAGTAGAAGTGTCGCTAGTAGTAGTAGTAGTAGTAGCAGTAGTAGTAGTAGTAGTAGTAGTAGTAGCAGCGCTGGTATTAGCAGTAGTAGTAGTAGCGGCGCTGGTATTAGCAGCGGTAGGTAGTAGTAGTAGTAGCAGTAGTAGTAGCAGTAGTAGTAGAAGTGTCGCTAGTAGTAGTAGTAGCAGTAGTAGACTTTGCGGTAGTAGTAGTAGTAGTAGCAGTATTAGTAGTTGTAGTAGTAGTAGTAGTAGAAGTGTTGCTAGTAGTAGTAGTAGCAGTAGTAGTAGTAATAGCAGTAGTAGAAGTTGCGGTAGTAGTAGTATTAGTTGTAGAAGATGCGGTAGTATCAGCGACAGTAGTAGTAGTAGTAGTTGTAGAAGTTTCGATATCAGTAGTAGTAGCGGTGATAGTAGCAGCGACAGTAGTAGTATTATTAGTAGTAGTAGTAGTAGTACTTGTAGTAGTAGTAGTAGTAGTAGTAGTTGCGGAGTAGTAGTAGTAGTAGCAGCAGCACCAGCAGTTGTAGTCGCTCCAGCATTTGGTGAAGGAAATAAAAGGAATGATATGCAGCAGTATTAAGAATAGGTCTCCATACTTTTCTCAATTGCAGTATACCAATACCAATGATCGCCAGTCGTATAAACAATGCAACAAGTTATATTAATAATTCCTCTTCTTCATCTTCTTCTAATTCTTCTCCGTCGTTTGCTGTCATACGCATCAAGTTGTACAACCGGCTGTAAGTTCAATTGCATAGGAATCGAAAACAAACACCACAAAAACATCAGCGAAAACTCAACAACAACAACCACAATAAACAACAACAACAACTACTACATCAGCGAAAACTAAACAACAACAACAACAACAAACCACCAAAACACAATGGTTTGAAAATAATGATTTTTATTGAGTGAGTGAGTCGAGGAGGAGTCCCCAAATCGAGCATATATTCAACAACATCCAATTAGTACTGCGTTTGCCGGCCCTATACCAGTCGTCTTCTTTGCGCGCGATTATGCGAGATTGATTTGAAATTTCGGCGCCAAGCACGGACAAAGCCTGCTTCGATATAGATGACATGTTATTTTTTATAAAAAGACACACACTCGATAGAAATTCACTGGAAAATGATGTAAACATGAGTTCTTTTCCGTTGAAACGGGGACGCATCGCATAGGGGATAGTGACATCAACACTTCCCCCACTACGGCAACTTCGTTGTGATCGACTTTTAACGTTACATCCTACTTTTTACCAGGTTTTCCACCTTGCGCCCCCGAGCGAAGTACCACTTCTAATGGTGGTGGCGGGAAATTGAAAATCAATTTGCGCTCGCAGTGCGCTAAAATAATCGGGTTCCAATTTTCAGCTCGATCCCTCCAACGGGAGTGCCGCTCCGCTAGGGGAGCGGCATGACACAACACACCGCTCCCACGGTAGTCACGCAACTGTACAACTTTCGCCGACAAACGCGAACGGCGCTCAGTGTGTCCTGACCTGACCCCCGGAATGTATATTATCTGGGGTAGTTGTCTCGCTGCGGCGACTCAATTTCAACCAGCGTTCGTAAAGCGATCTCAGTCCCGCCAGGCGGAGCGATAGCGCGGGCTTGCGGAAAACGCTCGCCTGCCTTTCCCCGTAGTGCGAATTGGGTGCGGTTTGTGGTAGTGGCTCCTCCACCGAGGTGCGCTAGTCTGGTCCGTATCAGGAAACGTGGTCCGTCCGTGGTGATTTATCTAAGGCTTATAGCAGAGCTCGACAGTACGTCTCGCTGGTGGTCCGACTCTCGCAAAGAGCTTGTGACCGGCAAATGGAAAGCAGGAATCGTTGCCTCGAGGGCAGGCCGGCAGGCCAAATTGTCTCCAGTCCCAGTGAAATTCATCGCCGAGGTCGTTGGGATCCGTTCTGCACAGAGCGCTGCCATCCCTCCTCGAGCGAGCCCGGTCGGTCGGTCGTCTGGTGCGTGTGGGAGGCCCCTGTCAGGCGGTCCTAGGTCGACGGAGTGAGGGACGGGTGGAACAACCGTCCGTCCGTCCCGTCAGTCGGTCCCTGCGGCCGTCCCAGTGAGGCTTTTTACACACCCTTCCTCCGCCGACCGGTGTGCGCAGTACGTACGTCTCCGACAGATATCTGGTTGATCCTGCCAGTAGTCATATGCTTGTCTCAAAGATTAAGCCATG
>JAVGWX010000297.1:0-47281 GCA_036924085.1 Ariolimax columbianus | reverse complement strand
GACTTTTTAGTTTGCATTTTCCTGCATCCTCTTCCGCTTCCTCAGCCAGACCATCAATGAAACGTCTTTTGTCCCCCTTGACGGGATGTTTAACCTCCTTGTTGCTCTCTACATACTCTTTCTGTGATGTACTTTTTGCGGATCTCGTATTACTATTTAGTAAGGCCATTTTCTTATTCCGCGTCTGCTCGATCTTAGTTATTGTTTCTGCTGTTATCTATCCTTTATGCTGCCGTTTCTTCATTCCTAGCACTTCATCGCATACAGCTTTCCATGTACTTTGTACGTGTTCCCATTTATCCTGAATACTGGCCCCTTCATCTAGCTGCTCCCGTGCTCGATATTTATTCTGAGTGTTTTATGGAACTCGTTGTTCTTATCATCTTCTTTCAGGTAATGTACGCAGTACCGTGACCTGCTGACTTGTATAATTCTGCTTATCCTTAACTTCAGCTGTACCTTCGCAATCTCTAAAAAGTGGTCTGGACCCTGACATCTAATAATGATCGTCTACATTTGGAGTATACGCAGATGAGGTCAATCTGATTCTTCGTTGTCTGGTCTGGGGTACCCATGTTGCTTTATGAATGGCTCTGTGTGGGAACATACTTCCTCCAATGACCACTTCGTTTCCCGAACAAAAACCTACAAACTATTCTCCGTTTTCGTTTAGGATTCCTAGTCCCTCCCTCCCCATCATCTCCTCATATCCCACGTTGTCATGTCCTGTTTTTGCCTTGAAGTCTCCCATTAGTATGGTAATGTCACTCCTCACTGTCTCCTCCCCTAGTTGCTGTAATTTGCTGTAGAACAAACTTTATCTGTATGTTCCTTTTCATTTGTTCGGGCGTATCTTTGAATTATGTTTAGTTTATCCTTCTTGTTCTTTGTTCTAAATGTAACCATAAACAGTTCTGGCTGCTCTCTACTCTTTGAGCGCACTATGGGCCTCCGCTGAGAGCATTAGGGACACTCCCTGTGTGTGTGGTGTGTTTTCTCTTCCTCGTGTCCTGAGTATATCACAGTCTCCCCTGTTGCTAGTAGTACCTTTAATGACTGAGTCCATCTACTGTCACTCAACCCGATGTTTTTTTGTTTTTTTTTCTCTGTTCCCCAAGGCATTGCACTGTTGCTTTTATTTGCGCTTGTCGGCCCAGTGCATCCGACTTCAGCATGCATTTTATGTAAGGGTCTGCTTCCTCCTGCATTTTCTAGAAGTTTGCTTCCAGGGGGTAACGGCCGGTGCTGTGATGGGGATCGAACGCAGCACCTTCAGATTGTGAGCCGTGTCACTTAACCACTAGCCCACGCCGTCCCCTACTCAGCCTAATAATACTAATGCCATATTTATCCCCCTCCTTTGCAATCTGCGCTGTCTTCCCCTCCTCCCACATGGTTCCAACATTCCAGGTGCAGAGTCTGGAAGGTTTCCTTGTCGAAAGAAAAGTAGTCGGCAGTCCAGCTTCCTGTCGGGTTAGCCTGAGCCAGTCATATGCCTTGCTAAAGGGACCTTTCCCTTCAAGGACGGCTTTTGGTTTGTTTTGGTTGTCGCTTTTGTAGCAAAGGTTTTTTTGTCGTGGTAGAGTAGCTGGCCCATCCTCCATTCTCTTCCGTGCTGAGGACCGGCCATGGTGGAGTTGATCATTATATTTTACTTGACCATAACTAACAGCTATAATACATCTGATGGCAAGTTTTGTCTAGCCCTGGCTAACATAAATCTGATGGTAAGTTTTGTCTAACTCCGACTAACATCTGATGGCAAGTTTTGTCTAGCACCAACTAACATAAATCTGATGGCAAGTTTTTGTCTAACTCCGACTAACATATGATGGTAAGTTTTGTCTAACTCCGACTAACATATAATGGTAAGTTTTGTCTAACTTCGACTAACATAAATCTGATGATAAGTTTTGTCTAACTCCGACTAACATCTGATGGTAAGTTTTGTCTAACTCCGAGTAACATCTGATGGTACGTTTTGTCTAGCCCCGGCTAACATAAATCTGATGGTAAGTTTTGTCTAGCACCAACTAACATAAATCTGATGGCAAGTTTTGTCTAACTCCGACTAACATAAATCTGATGGTAAGTTTTGTCTAGCCCCGACTACGCAGCTTGATCTGTATTTTTTGTCTGACCCTAACTAACATTTTCTGATTTTCCCTGACCCTAACTAACATATTCTGATTTTTTCCTGGTCCTTACTAACATAGTTTGATCAGTATGTTTTGTCTGACCCTAACTAACATATTCTGATCTGTAACTAACATATTCTGATCTGTACTCTTTGTCTGACCCTAACTAACACATTCTGATCTGTATTCTTTGCCTGGCCCTAACTAACATATTCTGATCTGAAACTAACATAATCTGATATGTATTCTATGCTTGACCCTAATTAACATATTCTGATCTGTATTCTTTTCCTGGCCCTAACTAACAGATTCTGATCTGTATTCTTGGTCCGACTTTATATTATTCAGCTTTCCCCTCTACAGCTGGGTAGACTAAATTATAGAAATGGAAAGAGACGCGTCCGAAACTCAATCTTTGACTGCCCACTGAATTACAACACTGCAATTAAGGAAGCATTTAGACTTGGTCAATCAGAGAGTTGTTCCAGAGACCAAACATGAGTGTGTACAACCATCATGCTACTTAAACATCCAGTATCAAAGTTCACTATTTTCTGACAGAATATTTACCTGTGGGTCTCCTTGAAGTGCAGTAATGTCGCTTACGTATTCTCACTCTTCTACCATTGGGGACGTTGATGTGTTTCATATACTTTTGTAGAGAAGAGGAGACTAAATTTAGTCAGGCAAAACATACAATTCAAACTACGTTAGTCAGAGTCAAACAAATCATACTGATCAGACTACGTTAGTCAGAGTCAAACAAATCATACTGATCAGTCTACGTTAGTCAGAGTCAGGCAAATCATACTGATCAGACTACGTTAGTCAGAGTCAAACAAATCATACTGATCAGACTATGTTAGTCAGGTTCAGACAAATCATTCAGATCAGACTATGTTAATCAAGGTCAGGCAAAAACTTACAGATCAGACTATATTAGCCAGGGTCAGGTGAAATTTACTGACAAGACTGTGTTAGTCAGGGTCAGGCAAATCATACAGATCAGACTACGTTAGTCAGGGTCAGGCAAAACTTACAGATCAGACTATATTAGCCAGGGTCAGGTGAAATTTACTGACAAGACTTTCTTAGTCAGGATCAGGCAAATCATACAGATCAGACTATGTTAGTCAGGGTCAGGTGACACATACTGACCAAAACTCCTACGTCACTTCCATGCAGTTAACCCTGGAAACTACCTTTTCATGACAGTCTGGCTAACGAGGGGAGGAGGGGGGGGGGGGGGAAATCGGCAGTGTAATCCCTGTAGTGCTCAGCTTACTGAGCCTCCCCGTAACCCGATATGGAATGTCCCACAGGATGATGATGCTGAGCAGCGCATGAGCTGCAGTGGTCAGCGACCCATAGCTGACTGCTAGCATCAGGGCCAGCGAACCATAGCTGCCAAGACCCTTCTACACCTCCAAGCGGTGATCCTGGATAACAGGCTGCAGCAGAGCAGACTGGCTAAGGAGAAGGGATCGAAGAGGGAATACTAATCTGGTACTCAAAATATGCTTGCTGATGTCGGATGTGTTGGATCGAAAGGTGCAAATATCGCGGCTAAGCTGTAAACTACGACACAACGCATTTCGTTCTCTGGACTACATTCTGCTACTTAAGCCCTTTCAGTGTTTGGTAGTGGGAGATTGAGAACGAACGAATAAGAAGGACAAGAATGTCCCGCTACAGTCATCAGCTATCAAATATGTATGATGGGAACAAAGAGTACTCTGTTTGGGGTGAATTAAGGGACAAGTACCACAATTTGTATGAGCCACAACAACATGTCTGTCGCTATTTATCTAAGCATTTTCGTGAACAACACGTGGTCTTGGTCCAGTACTGGAAGGACGCGCCGCCATTTTGACAACCGGAAACTGATCTATCAATGACTGTAAACTATGTTGAGAATAAAGCGATGAGAATATAATAAAAATGTGTTAACAGCAATACCATAGTTGGACATTTACAATCATTCTGCGTAGAACACTCCTCAACACTTGACTTTGAATACAATGACTAGATCTGTTTGACAGGTGAATTTGAAAGGACATATCCAATTTTTTAAGACAGAAAATGAAAAAAAAGTATAACTGCTTTTCTACAAATGATTTTATTAAAGCGATTGAAAAGTGTATTTTATTAAAGCGATTGAAAAGTGTATTTTATTAAAGCGATTGAAAAGTGTATTTTATTAAAGCGATTGAAAAGTGTATTTTATTAAAGCGATTGAAAAGTGTATTTTATTAAAGCGATTGAAAATTGTATTTTATTAAAGCGATTGAAAAGTGTATTTTATTAAAGCGATTGAAAAGTGTATTTTATTAAAGCGATTGAAAAGTGTATTTTATTAAAGCGATTGAAAAGTGTATTTTATTAAAGCGATTGAAAAGTGTATTTTATTAAAGCGATTGAAAAGTGTATTTTATTAAAGCGATTGAAAAGTGTATTTTATTGACTCTTCGTATAATTGGATTGAATAACTCTTTAAAATATTTAGGAGAGAAAATCAAGTAAAAAAATAACTTTATTAGTTAATAAAGCAGTGAAAGAATGCCCGCTTAATAATAGCTGTCCATCGTTGTCGATGAGGACCGCGGACATCATCCTTGTCACAGATTTCCCTATTGGGTGTGGGTGCGCCTGTGGCTGAACAGGCCAAAAACATCATCAGCTTAATATTCGCTGGATAAGTCCAAAATAATCGTTTGTGTAAGGAATACTTGTAATCCAGTTTAAGAAGCAATCAGGCTGTGTCGAATGCTTTCCGTAATAAGTTCTATTTTTGTAATGTTTACATCCTGTGACTTACTAGGTCTTGGGAAAAGGTAGGTTGAGTTTTAACTTAACTTAACGTTTTAATACTGGTTTAGAAGTCTCTGCATACAGTCTGTATACAACCAATTTCATTTACATTAATTTGATCTAAAATATATACGCAGCCAATATATTCTTAAATGCAGTAACTGTCCTTGCCTCAACCACTTTCTGTGGCAATGCATTTCAAGAATTCACCACTCTCTGATTTTTAAAAATGTTTCCTAATATCTAATCTCCACCTTCCTTTAGTTAATTTGTAATTACGCCCTCTTGTTCTTGTAGGTGGTTGTATTTTGAAAAAAAAAATTGTTATAGTCTAATTTATCTTTACCGTTATTATCTTATAAATTTTTATTTACTCACCTTGAATTCTTCTCTTTTCTAGACACCGTAGGCCGGTTTTTCTGAGTCTTTCTTCATAACTGCATTTCTGGAATCCCATTATCAGCTTTGTCGCTCTCCTTTGTATCCTTTCCAGCATGTTTATATCCCCTATACGATAATGACTGCACAGTACTCCAATCTATGTCTAGCTAATGCTTTATGCAATTTGACAATCATTTCCTTGCTCCTGTGTTTAATTTTTATTTTTATACCTAACATTGCATTTGCTTTTTTCACTGATACCTGGACTTGCTCACTCACCTTACCTGTATGATCTATTATAATCCCTAGGTCCCTTTCCTTATCTATCTTTCTAATATTTTTCTCGACATTTCTGTAATTATATTCTATATTGGATTTGTCCATGTGGATGACTGCACATTATCTACATTAAACTCCATTTGCCAGCTCACAAATCATTCTTGAATTCTATCTAAATCGGGCCTGAATATATCAACTTCTGCTTTAGAAGAGCCACTTCTGCATAGTTTTGCAATCATGGATCCGATATCAATGTCAAAATCAGTTTATATATATCAATAACAAAATTGGTCCCAAAAATAAGCCATGTGGCACTCTACTTTTCACTTCACACAACTCAGAGTACTCCTTATTTATGGTCACCCTCTGCCTTCTTCCAATTAACCAATTTTCAATCCATTTGGCAACTTCCGCACCTATTCAATATCATTTTAACTTCCTAAATAATCTTATATGAGGTAGAGACCTTTGCAAAGAACATCCACTGGCTCCCCTTTACCTATCATTTTAGTAACCTCCTCCATGAATTCTAATAGATTTGTTAAGCACGATCTCCCTCTTGTAAACCCATGCTAACTATTTCTGATAAGATTAAACTTGTCTAAATGCATTCCAATATTTTCTTTGATTATTGACTAACACTGAACAGACTGTGCTACTTAAACTCACCGGTCTATAATTAACTGGATCTGATTGTTTGCTCTTTTTGAAAAAGGGGATCACTCCTGTACCTTTTCAATCCCCTGGAACAATCCCTTCATGAAAGTATTGAGAACATATTACAGCCAATGGTTTTGCTAGTTGCTCTAATTTAAAACAACAGAATTGAATGAATAACATCTTAACCTAGACATTTATCCACTGTCAAACTCTCCAATTTTTTTTAACATTTCCTCCGAAGTACAGACTGATTTAAATCCAACTGTTTCCGTGTCTCTGTGACGAATATAAATAAGCTCTTGGAGCAGTCGTCTTTTGTGTAGACTATCCCAAAGTACTGATTGAGTAGATTAGCTGCCTCCCTATTCTCACTTATTATTTCACTTGTGCTATCCATGAGAGAATTTTTTGTGCCAAAATTGTTTACGTTTTCGTAAGTTTGCAAGAAAAGTTGCTAACAGCCTACTCGTCGATTTTCAGCTGCTAAGGGTTCTTTTGTGTGAACAAAATCTGCACGGAATCTCCCAGTTTTATCCTATCTCCAATAGGACAAGCTGCTGGAATCACCTCCCAGGATTCGAAACCCTACTGTTTCACGCTTTTGATCTTTAAGTATCATCCGTATTATCTTTCACCTACAGCGATCCCAAACAATGTCCAAGAAGATGAAAAGGCATGCCAATCACTAGTATCATTTCTGTAAGAAGAAGAGAAAGAAAAATAAAGGGAAGAGAATATGCAGAAGAAGAAACAAAGAAGAACAGGTAGAAAACGAGAAAGACAAAAAAGAACAAAAAGAACATGAAACAGATTTAAATTAAAAAAAGAAGCGAAGAAGGAAAAGATTAAGAAGAAAAGAAGAAGAAAAAAGATATGAAGTATTAGCTAAAATAGAACAAGAGAACAACAAGTAGAAATTAGAACAAGGAGAAGAAGAAGAAGAAGAAGAAGAAGAAGCAGAAGAAGAAGTAGAAGAAGAAGAAGCAGAAGAAGAAGAAGAAGAAGAAGAAGAAGAAGAAGAAGAAGAAGAAGTAGAAGAAGAAGAAGAAGAAGAAGAAGCAGAAGAAGAAGAAGAAGAAGAAGAAGAAGAAGAAGAAGAAGAAGAAGAAGAAGAAGAAGAAGAAGAAGAAGAAGAAGTAGAAGAAGAAGAAGAAGAAGAAGAAAAAGAAGAAGAAGTAGAAGAGGAAGAAGAAGAAGTAGAAGAAGAAGAAGAAGAAGAAGAAGAAGTAGAAGAAGAAGAAGAAGAAGATGATTACGAAATAAACAGAAGCAAAGTAAACAACAGGAACAATGTAAAGACAAAAATAACAATAAGAGGAACATTAAGAAAAGAAATAGATAGAATAAAACAAAAGAAGAAAAGGAATAAAAAGAACAGAAAAAACATGATAATAAGGAGAAGAATGCGATTAAACAGAAAACAAAAAGCAGATATCGCCGACAACCAACAAAACACTTCACATCAACAACGGTATGCCGTGCAGACATGAAACACAAAACCCTTTCCAACATCAAAATTGTTAGCGTTGTCGTTTTTCTGTTCGCAATTTTTGTGCACAATCTGATCTTCTCTCTCTTTCTAACCACCAGCAATAAGAAAACAAAAACCGCTGTTCTTCTGCTGTGATTACATTTGCAGCACCGACCGGACACACGTATCTGTGTGGTAATATTATTCAAATATAATCATGGAATCACATTTCTGACACCCGTTTACGGATCTTCTTCGTTCACGAGCGAGGTATCGCGTGCCTGCTCGCGCATTATTGTTCGCGTGTAGGCATTGCAGATTAAATATCTAGCATTATTCAAAATATCCCTATATCCGTAAAAGCCTCCGGCTCTTATGTTATGTTATTTTAAGCTGTGTTATATGTCATGTTATGTTATGTTATGTTATGTTATACGAAATTGATATAACTGCAGTCCGGGCAGACCCAAACTTTAGTAAGACAGCCTCAAAAAGAAAGATTTAAATCTTGCCTTTTTTTTCTCTCTATCTAATAAAGAATAAATAACATCAATATTATTGTTAGACAACCGGCCTATTTTGTGATAGTAATAAGCGAACGATGAAGACTGCTTTCCTATGTTATCTTCTAGTTGTAGTTGTGAGTATAACAGATGAAGAACAAGGGGAACACGAAAATTAAGATGAAAATAGCAGAAGAAGAGGAGACGAGAAAGAAGAAAAAAACAAACAAAGAAGACGAAGAATAAGCAAAGTAAGAATAAGAAGAAGATGAAGAAAAAGACGAAAAACAGGAACTTGAAAAAGATGACTAAAAAGAAGAGGAGGACAAAGACGAATAAAAGCACACAAAAAATAAAAAAAATAAAAAAGAGTAGCATGAAGAAGATGGCTAAGAAAAAGATTTAGAAGAGAAAAAATAAGAACAAGGGGAAAAAGATTCAAATAAGAAGTAGATGAAGAAGAAGAAGAAGAAGAAGAAGAAGAAGAAGAAGAAGAAGAAGAAGAAGAAACGAAAAGAAAAGAAAAGAGAAAAAATAATTTAACAACAAGAAGATTAAAAAAGAAGAAGAAAAAGAAGAAGAAAAAAAAATAGAAGAAGAAGAAAAAGAAGAAGTAACAGAAAAAGGAGAAGAATAAGAAGATTAAGAAGAAGAAGGAAAATAAGAAAACGCATAAAAAACAAAGCCTTAAGAGAGGAAGAACAAGAGGAATACGACGCAGAGGTTAAACAAATAGAAGTGCAGAAAAATGAAGAAGATTACGAATATGTTGAAAATGAGGAACAAGAAGAATAAGTAAAAGATGCAGGTGAAGAAGGTAAAAAGATCTGCGTCTCTACGGTGATTTGAACCAGCGACCATCAGCCTCCGAAGCGAAGACCTGACCTCAAAACCACTGGTTCCCCACTCATATTTACTGTGGACAAATAAGTGGACATTTCAATCGGAAATTGCTTTGCGCATGTACAAATTCAGCTTCTAATCATTATGTATGTTCAGAAACATAGACGGCCTTGCAAAGTTATCAGAAGAGATTGAAGTCTTCTATATGCACAGTCAGAGGCGTATCCTAGGAATCTACTGATATGACCTGGCTACCAACACTGAGATCGTCGGACGATGGCGTTACGAGGGCATCGTTTCACGGCAGACCGTCGCCGTCTTCGATCAAGTGGTCAGACACCCCTAGGATGTCCCGGCCCTCCAGATTCTGCATCTGGCTGTCGAAATCAAGTGAAGGAAAATACTTTCTCCCCAACATGGAGGCGCCCCTGAGATGGCTTGTGCAACACCACATCTCCGGCACCATCACAATCAAAACTATACGATTTTTGAACCTCGACTAACAATCGCCGTCACATACGATCAACGCGACAGGCCTTGGTCGTCTTTGGGAATTATTATTATTATTACATTCATATTATTATTATTATTATTGTAATAACGCATTGGGTTTTGTACAAGATCAGCAAAAATGATGGTTCTGCTTTAAAAAAAATTATTGTGGAACTTGGTTTCAAGCTTAATTTGCAAAATATTAGACTGGACTTTAAATACGCAACAGAGATGCTCGGTAATTGTACTTAACAGACGTAATTTCTGAGAATGTTTGTTCACACAGATAAGTTGTACCAGAAACTGTTTACATTGGTACGTTATATCAAAACCTATTTGTTTACATTGGTAAATTGTACCAGAAATGTTTGCTCCAATTGGTAAGTTGTACCAAACACTGTTCCCATGGGTAATTCGTATGAAAAACAATTTGTTCACACAGATACGTTTTATCAAAAACTGTTTCTTCACATTGGGAAATTGTATCAAAAACTGATTACTCGCATTGTTAAGTTGTATCAAAAAACTATTTCTTCACATTGGGAGATTGTATCAAAAACTGATTACTCGCATTGTTAAGTTGTATCAAAAACTGTTTCTTCAGTTGTATCAAAAACTGATTACTCGTATTGTTAAGTTGTATCACAAACTGTTTCTTCACATTGGTAAGTTGTTTCAAAAACTCTGTACGGACCACCAAATAGAGACCTATCGCTCTCGAGTATGGAGGTCAGAGACTCCAACTGCATAGTAGTTGGAGATTTCAACAGCCACTCGGAGAGATGGGGATACTCTGACACAGACAGCAGAGGTGACGAAGTGGAAGATTGGGAGATAGATGCAAATCTCTCCCTAATCAATAGGCCGGAGGATAGCCCTAGCTTCTATTCAAGAACATGGCATACCACCTCGACTCCAGATTTGGCCTTCTCCACACAGGACATACACCATAAAATAGACCGCCAGGTGCTAAACCAACTGGCAGGTAGCGACCACAGGCCGATCAGGCTAACCATTGACATGGAAGTAGGCCCACAGGAAACAAAACCGCTCCCGCGTTGGAATTACAAACGAGCCGACTGGGACAGATTTGCAATCCTGACAGATGGGCTGTGTGAAACCATCAACACACGAAACACCAAAATGAAGCCCATGGTAGAGAGCCTAAGCAAGGCAATAATGCAAGCCGCCACTGAAACCATCCCAAGAGGAGCTAGGAAAAACTATAAGCCCTACTGAAATGATGAGTTGCAGAAAGTGGAAGATGCAGTAACAAATGCTAGGAACATGGCAGAGCGAGAAAAATCCATGGAGGCAAACATCGCCCTCAAAGCCGCCGCGGCGAAGTACAAACACACTCTCAAGCAAACAGCAAGAGAAAGCTGGAAAAATAAAACGGAAAGTCTAAACCTGGACAAAGACGGGAACAAGCTATGGAAGCTAGTCAGAGCCATGAACGACGAAACCCCGTCAAATAAACAAATTACTATCAAGCAGGGCGAGAACTTGATCACAGGTAAGAAAGCCGCAAACGCCTTTGTCGATCACTATGCCAGAGCAAACCACATCGAGGTCCCTGCAGATAAGCATACAGACATTAGCGAAGAGCTAAAGGGACACGAAAACATGAATACGGCTCCTGAAGAGCACATGATGGCCAAACTAACAATGCGCGAAATGGAAGAGGCTATGAGAACACTAAAGAAAAGGAAATCTCCCGGAAAAGACGGGATAACAAACGAAATGCTGATGGGGCTGGGCCAAACAGCGAAGAAGAAACTGCTATCGGTCCTGAACCAAAGCTGGAAAAGGGGAATTGTACCACAGGCATGGAAAGATGCAATACTGGTACCAGTACCAAAAACAGGAAAGGACAAAACAGATTCAAATAGATACAGGCCCATAAGCCTACTGAGCTGTGTCGGCAAGCTGATGGAACGGATGATAAACACCAGACTGATGTGGCATCTGGAAAAAAAACGAATACTAATTCCACAGCAAGCCGGCTTTAGACAGCACAGATCCACTGAGGACCAGGTCATCCTCATAGCCCAGGAGATAGAAGATGCCTACCAGGCACAGAAACACACAGTAGCTGTTTGGGTGGATCTGGAAAAGGCATTTGACAAAGTCTGGAAAGATGGACTTAGAGTCAAGCTAAGAAGAAGTGATGTCTGTGGGAAGATGTACAAGTGGATCAACCACTACCTCAAACAAAGAACGGCCAGAGTCCAAGTACAAGGGCAGATGAGCAAAAAGGTGACACTCGAGCAGAGAGTACCCCAAGGGGGAGTATTGTCACCCACACTCTTCCTGGTATATATAAACGATATTACAGAGAATATACCAAGAAGAGTCCATAGCTCAATGTTTGCAGACGATCTGGCTATGTGGACCTCTGAAAAGAATCTCACCATAGCAAGAAATCGGATGCAGACGGCCCTAACATCGCTGGAAGAGTGGGCGAACTCATGGCTGGTCAAAATAAACGAGGAGAAAACCACATGCACAATATTATCGCTTTCATTAAAACCTAAAAGTACCAAATTAAGTCTAAATGGCAAAATCCTGCAGCCAAACGACAACCCAACCTATCTGGGATTCACATTTGATCGGCGCATGACATGGAAAAGTCAGATTGAGAGAAACCGAATGAAAGCCAGAGAAAGAATGGCAATCATGAGGAAACTTGCTGGCACAAGCTGGGGAGCAGACGAAGGCATACTAAAGAAACTGTATACTGGAAGAGTGAGACAAGTTCTCGAGTATGGCATTGCGACATGGACAACAGCAGTGAAGGCGAACTTCGATAAAGTTAACAAACTTCAAAACCAAGCCATGAGAATTATAACAGGTGGCATGAAGTCAACGCCAATTGTAGAACTTGAAAAGATTACAAAACTGCAATCCATGACCGATAGAAGAGACTGCAGAGCCCAGCTGCAGTCAGAGAAACTCCGAAGACTGACAGACCATCCAATGCACCAGAGACTAAACAATTTGGGAAATGGGAAACTAAAGCGGAGAAACTTTGCAGAAATAGCCAAAGCAAAGATGCACAAAGATCCCATAAACGCACTAACAACACCAAAACCCATCACTACTGTACGAAAACTTACCTGGAGGCAGGATATATTTCCAGAGGTGGTAGAAAATATACCAGGTATTTGAAACAAAAACTGCCAGACTGAAAAAGAAAGGAGAGATACTACCCTAAGCTTCATAACGAAAAGCTACCCAAGCATGGACTGGACCCATGCATACACCGACGGTTCTGTAACAAACACTACACAGAACGGAGAGGCAGGAGCATTCCTGAACCTACAAATGGCAGAAAAATAACACTGTCATTCGCTACTGGTAAGTACACAAGCAATTTCAGAGCGGAGGCAGAGGCACTGAGGGCGGCAGTGGAAGAAATGGTGACACACAGTGAAAATTACAGCCATATAGTCCTGCTGACAAATGCTCTCGCCGTAGTCACAGCGCTAAAAAGCCAGAAAAACACTGAGCTTAATGACTTAAGAGCAGCACTCTACAAACTGTGCCAGCAGTCCGTACCAAAAAGGGAAGTGGTACAGTGGGTTCCGTCACACTGCAACATCCAAGGCAACGAGGAGGCAGACAGACTGGCAAAAGAAGGTGCAAGACTACCACAAACAGATACCAGTATGACGTACGAAGAGTCAAAACGGCTTATCAAAGCCAGATACATGACCAAATGGGAAACCGAACATACTGGTTACACCAAAAACGATGCCTATTACCAGTTGAACCGAAGAGAGCAGGTCGTTGTCTTCAGACTTCGCACCGGCCACAACAGACTGAGGTACCACCTATTCAACAAATTGAAGATAGGGTGTACCGACGAATGCCCGTGCGGTACTGGTAAAATGACCGCTGAACATCTGCTGCAGAACTGCCCGACATACGAGGATCAGAGAGAGCAGATGTGGCCATTACCAGTGGAACTGCAAGACAAGCTCTATGGCGGTGGCGAGAGCCTCAGGATGACCGCCGCTTTTTTCGAAAAAATTATGGTTACTGTCTGACTGCGTACGCAGAAGAAGAAGAAGTATTAAAAACAATTTGTTCACACATTTATCAAAAACTGTTTCTTCACATCGATAAGTTATACCAAAAATTGATTGTTTAGACAGGTATATTGTACCGAAAATTGTTTGTTCAGAAATGTATGTTTTTTTGTCAAGAACCGACAAATGAACAAACAGATCGCTTCAAATTTCGAAACTGTTTGAACTACAAAGATTTACAAAATTCCACCAGAATTCCTTCTTCAAACTCTTTTAGCATGCCATCTGATTATAGATCAATAATGTTTATTTAAATTTGAGTTGGGAGCGTTTCAATACGGCAGTCAAATGGACTCTGCAACAAGTTTAATGTAATTTGGTTTTCCTTCACTATCAGAACAACGCACTATACTGTAAGGTTACAAAATTACGAAAGGAAACCATTTTTAAAGAAATTAAAAATCTTGCCAAGGGCCGGATAAAAACTTGTGGCTGGCTGGATGATGCCCGCGAGCGTGGTTGGGAGACCCCTGGTCAGCAACATCAAACGTGCTTGTGTTTTTTTCATGACGTCATTTTGGAACGACCTGATTCTCTGCTTGCCTAGAGCGAAGAGTAACATCAAGGTCAGGTGAAACATACTGATTAAGACCCGTGCACAGGACGGACTCTTGCAAACAGTCGATTTATAACACGTACTCTGACCATCGAGGTGTGATTTCAGGAACAGCAATTCCCATAGTGGTGACATAACTGAGGAGCCTCGCATTGCAAATTTCTTTGTGATGCAATAAGAACCCCTGTAACGTCCCACCACGGAAGGTCTTAAAGGGTTAAACGAACACAGTGCAAGTAACTTTCAATAACAGCAACCTTTCTTGGTACTTGCGTCTTAATTCACCCCAAACAGAGTTCGCTGGGTCCCCATCCAAGGGATATTCCATTTCGACTTTAGAGGAGAACTGGTTTAAATAATTTTATTTTAAATAAATAAGTAATGACTCTGCTGGGATTGACCTGGCATTTCACCAGTTGGTTTTAACCTGCCAAAACATATGAAATAAAGGAGGTCGCACCTTCCCACGACGTCTAACGAAATAAGTGGACTGAAGATAAGATGGATATAAGTAAAGACTCAAATAAAAACAGAAGCGTAGAATAGAGGGTTATATTCAGTTTTGCAAAGTGCTAGGGTAATAGTTATAATAATGGATAGGGTTAGAGTTAGGGTTATAGTTAGGTTAAGATAACATAGTTATTATAATATAGTCTGACAGCATGGATAAGACCATGTTACTGTAGACACTAGATGCTACTCTCTCTATCATGTAGACATTGCACATTAAATATATGGTATTATTTAAAACACTTCGACATCTTAACAAAAGAAACACTGTCTCATATGTTATGTTTGGATCTTCTACGTTATGTTATGTCATTTATGTTTGGATCTGCTACGCTATGTTATGTTATTTATGTTTGGATCTGCAATATTATGTTATGTTATGTTGTTTTTGTTCTGAATGCCCACAATGAGTAAGTTACTCTTTTGTGCGCACTGAAAAAGACGTTAAGTGGCGGGTTGCAGTAGCTTTCCTCACATCCCGAGCGTGCTGAGAAGGTAGACCTCCAGGCGGCTGTGCTATGCTTGGCCTCATCTGCGTGTCAATCACTACTACGTGGATTACGTCGATCCCTCACTCCGTTAGACATGCTGCAATAAAAACTGCCCGTTTCCAGGCAAGGCTACTAGGAAGCCGAGGTGAGGGTCTTGTCCAGTATGTTTTGCCTAACCCTGACTAATATGTCTAATCAGTATATTTTGTCTGACCATACGTTAGTCTTTCTCCCCTTATGTTATGTTATATGTTGTGTTCAGTAATATTTTAGATTATATAAAATATATTATGTCATGCTATGTTATTTTATAACGTGTTAAGTTATGTTATATTACGATATAATGTGTTTAGGTAAGCTAAGTTATGTTAAAATATGTTGTGTTATTTAATATGGTATATACTATATTATGTTACGTTATGTTTAGTTAGGACGTGTTATATTTACATGTTTAATTATATTATGTTGTCTTATGTTATAATATATTAAGTTATATTGAACTATGCTAAATTGTGTGTGTTTGTGTTCTGTTGTGTTATGTTATAGTATATTAAGTTATGATTTGTTATGTTTTGATATACAAAATGTTATGTCATGCTGCGTTTTGTTATAATATGTTATGCTATGTCGTGTGGTACTGCGTTACATTTTAATATATTAATCCATGTTGTGTTACGTTATGTGATAATATATTAGGCTGTGTTGTATAATGTTAAATTATAATATATCAAGTTATTCTATGCTAAACAGAAAAGACATCCCTGAACTGCTCACAAAGGGACAGCGTGGCCTAGTGGTTAAGTGGCACAGCTCACAACCACAATGTGCTGGGTTCGATCCCCATCGCAGCACCGGCCGTTATCCCGGGGAAGCAAACCCTTAGAAAATGCAGGAGGAAGCAGACCCTTACATAAAATGCTTGCTGAAGTCGGATGCACTGGGCCGACAGGCTCAAAATAAAAACCACAGTGTAACGCACACCCGCCTTTGGGAATAGAGAAATAAAGCGAACGCAAAGAATATATAAAATAAAAACTGCTCACAGACTACACCATAGGTTCTTAGAACCCTTTAAAAAACGTGAAAATATGTCCTTATCTTCTTCTTCTTCTTCTGCGTACACAGTCAGACAGTAACCATTATTTTCTCGAAAAAAGCGGCGGTCATCCTGAGACTCTCGCCACTACCATAGAGCTTGTCTTGCAGTTCCACTGGCAATGGCCACATCTGCTCTCTCTGATCCTCGTATGTCGGGCAGTTCTGCAGCAGATGTTCAGTGGTCATTTTACCAGTACCGCACGGGCATTCGTCGGTACACCCTATCTTCAATTTGTTGAATAGGTGGTACCTCAGTCTGTTGTGGCCAGTGCGAAGTCTGAAGACAACGACCTGCTCTCTTCGGTTCAACTGGTAATAGGCATCGTTTTTGGTGTAACCAGTATGTTCGGTTTCCCATTTGGTCATGTATCTGGCTTTGATAAGCCGTTTTGACTCTTCGTACGTCATGCTGGTATCTGTTTGTGGTAGCCTTGCACCTTCTTTTGCCAGTCTGTCTGCCTCCTCGTTGCCTTGGATGTTGCAGTGTGACGGAACCCACTGTACCACTACCCTTTTTGGTCCTTATCTAATTACGAACAGAGAATTCGTAAAACAGCCGCCACTAATACCATTAATACATAAACATTTTGGCGGTACAAATGACCTTAGACTGATAAAAATCATTCTTTTTAATTATTGTAGTTATCATACAAAGAAATACAACTATACAACTCTGGGAGCATGCATTTTTCCTGCAGCAACCTTTGATTGTGAGACATGGACATTTAGAAAATAGATCGGAGCTCTTGAGATCAAGTGCTACGGAAGAATTCTTGGGACGGCGTGGGCTTGTGGTTAAGTGGCACGGCTCACAACCGGAAGGTGATGGGTTCGATCCCCATCACACCACCGTCCATTACCCCGAAGAAGTAAACCCGTAGAAAATGCAGCAAGAAGCAAACCCTTAGAAAATGCAGCAAGAAGCAAAATTTAGAAAATGCATGCGGAAGTCGGATGCACTTGGCCCACATGCGCAAAATGAAAACCACAGTGCAACGCACACCTTTGGGGGATTAGTGAAATAAGAAGAACGAACAAAAATTAAAAAATAACAATTCTGAAGTGAGAAAAATATAGCCGTTATGGAAGTCCTTAGCGTACACGAACCCTGACTTATAAACATGTAATGTTTCACAAACGGAAATTTGTTGGCCACATTAGACGTGATAACGAGCTGGGAACGGAGTCGCTAGTTCTGTCAGGTACAACAAAACAACATGCAGGGTCAGGCACAACATACTGAGCAGGACGTCCCAGTCAGGGTCAGGCACATCATACTGACCAGGACGTCGAGTCAGGATCAGGCACAACATACTGACCAGATCGTCGCGTCAGACTCAGGCACAACATACTGACCAGGACGTCGCGTCAGGGTCAGGCACAACATACTGACCAGGACGTCGCAGTCAGGGTCAGGCACAACATACTGCCCAGGACGTCGAGTCAGGATCAGGCACAACATACTGACCAGATCGTCGCGTCAGACTCAGGCACAACATACTGACCAGGACGTCGCGGTCAAGGTCAGGCACAACATACTGACCAGGACGTCGCAGCCAGGGTTAGGCACAACAAATGATGAGTACCAACAGCTCTCCCATGAAACATGCTGTCTGTAGATGTGAATCAACATGATCCCCGTAGTAGTGAGTGTAGTCATGCAAAAGAAGTCAATCATAGCACAACCGCCTGGAAGAACGCGGTTTAACTTCATCAGCACGCTCTGGATGTGACGAAACTAGCTACTTCAACCCTCCACTTAACGCTCTTTTCATGGCGCATAAGAGAGCAAACATATCCGTCTTGGGCATTTACCAACAACAGTAACAACGGACTGGAACGAGTACATCTGGAAGGCATGGTTCTTGGAAGACGAGACATTAGTGAACCGAGACAACTATAGATACATGACATCAAGGAAGCTTTGAACTTGATCTTGGAGCAGGGGGAGGGGATGCCATGCGGATAACTGAGATTCCTACAGACAGGCTGTCGGGAGAGCGACGTTCTGCAAAGGACATGGTACGTAATGATGTGACATTCTTTGAGACTTAATACAAGAAGAGGAAAAAAAGAATAAAAATAAGGTAATGAAAATGAAGAAGATGATGATGGAAATGATGATGAAGAAATAGATTAAGAAAAATAATGATAATAATAATAATAAGAAGAAGAAGAAGGAGAAGAAGGAGAAGAAGGAGAAGAAGAAGGAAAGAAAGAGAAAGAAGAACAATGCACAACAAAAAGAAGGTGATAGCAAAAACATTTAGAGGATGACTAAAAAATCCTAAAATGAAACAATAATTTGAAGACGTAACAAAAATGAAAGGCAACTACAAACTTCAGAAATGGGATGCTTAATGAAGGTCGTCCGGGGGATGAAAGTGGACAAGATCCGTATCCAGACAATACGTAACACTGTCGAATCTTAACCCCTGCAGACGCGAGTGGAGCAATCCCAACTGCAGCAGTTGTTCCATGTCTGAAGAATGGTAGAAGGCGGTCATGGAAGACCCCCTAAAGTACGTTGGGAAGACAACATGCGACAGCCTTTAAATGTCCAGAGGCTGGATTGAAACGAAGCAATGAACAAGACAGCGAGTAGAACAGTATGGCTTTCTCTCTTGAAAACCCATACACCTCACGGTAGAAAAAGAGCGTCTAAGTAAGTAAGCAACACATTTCTCTATCAGTTGTATTTAGCGAAGGCACACAACACAGCGGCTATTTAAACATGAAAAGTCTTAACGTATCACTGCTGAGGGCTCTATGTGGGCGATATTTGATCCAATCCTGTTCTTATAACCCCAACACACGGTCAAAAACTGCTCATCTGCTGTGATTACACGTGCATCACCGAGCGAACATACGTATCTGTGTGCTAATATTATTCAAATATAATCGTAGAATCTGTCACCCGCTTACAGATCTTCTATGTCTGATGACGTGGGATCGCGTGCACCGTTTTGCATTAATTTTCACGTGTACGCTCTGCACATTAAATATATGTTATTATTCAATGCACTCTTGTCTCTCCTCTCAACCCTCGCCTCGTATGTTATGTCCGTTTTTGTAATTCATAATCGAAATCGCTGGAGTTCAGCAAGATTCGTGGGTGCTGGAGTCCCTTTCAGCAAATAACGAATTACAGTGTGTCCCACTCACTGACGCCTCTGGTTCTCCCGTTAAACTTTTAAACCAGTGAACGTAATTCAATAAGATTTGACAGGGACACATCTTGGTGTGTGTGAGAGTTCTAATGATCTCATAGCAAATATATCAAGTATGTGTTCGTGCGAGTGTGTGTGTGTGTGTGTGTGTGTGTGTGTGTGCCTGTGGGTTTGTGTGTGTGTGTGTGTATATATATATATAGAAGATGTCCAACTAGCTGTTGACCCCTGTTTTTCCTTTACAACTGTTAAACCAATGAACGTTGTTGTTGTTTAATGCCCACAATGAGTAAGTTTACCCTTTTGTGCCCTCTGAAAATGACGTTAAGTAGCTTTCTTCACATCCCGAGCATGCTGATGAAGGTAGACCTCGGTCCTCCATGCGGTTTGTGCTATGCTTGGCTTCATGTAACGATTCATGGAAGAGAATTTGTAGTTGTGGTCAGTGTATTGTGCCTGACCCTGACACTACGTTGTGGTCAGGATGCTGTGCCTGACCCTGACCCGACGATCTGGTCAGTATGTTGTGCCTGACCCTGACGCTACTTTGTGGACAATATATTGTGCCTGACCCTGACACTACGTTGTGGTCAGGATGTTGTGCCTGATCCTGACTCGACGATCTGGTCAGTATGTTGTGCCTGACCCTGATGCTACTTTGTGGACAATATGTTGTGCCTGACCCTGACGCGACGACCTGGTCAGTATGTTGTGCCTGACCCTGACGCTACTTTGTGGACAGTATGTTGTGCCTGACCCTGGCGCTATATTCTGGTCAGTATGTTGTGCCTGACCCTGACGCTATATTCTGGTCAGTATGTTGTGCCTGACCCTGACGCTATATTCTGGTCAGTATGTTGTGCCTGACCCTGACGCTATATTCTGGTCAGTATGTTGTGTCTGACCCTGACGTTATATTCTGGTCAGTATGTTGTGCCTGACCCTGACGCTATATTCTGGTCAGTATGTTGTGCCTGACCCTGACGCTATATTCTGGTCAGTATGTTGTGCCTGACTCTGACGCTATATTCTGGTCAGTATGTTGTGCCTGACTAGGCTAGCGTCTCAGCTCCTCACCAATGAACGTAATTTAATATAATTTCACGGACATGCTGTGAACCAGTTGAACGACGAGAGACTATGTACTGGGTTTTTTTCCAGCAGGATGGAGCATCATGCCCCACCTCAAATGTCAGCATGGCTGAAATCGCTTCTTTCTTTGAAGACATTGTCATTTCTCAGTGACTTTAGCCACCAACGTTATTTAACCTTATCTTACCTGATATCTCCCTTTAATGCATGCTGGAAAAGTATATATCAACAAACCAAGGAATCTCATGAAACTACAAGAAAACATTCCAAGGTAAACTGAGTCTGTAACTCATGATTCGTTGGTGAATATCTTCCGTAACACGGAGAGGTGTACAGGCATGCCTTGATGCTAATGGTTACCCCTTGCAACATTTAATTCGAAATAGTTATGTTTCTCACACACAAAGGTATGTCCTCCATGCCAAATGTTACTGAATTACGTTCATTGTTTTAAAAGTTATGTGGAAAAACAAAGGCCCCTAGCGAATGGAACACACTGTTTTTATTATTTGTTCTACGATTATATGATTATATGATTATATGATGGTACGATTATATGATGATAAGATTTTATGATTATATGATTATATGATGGTACAATTATATGATGATATGATTTTATGATTATATGATATGATTATATGATTATATGCCCATTGCCACATAACCCTGACCAGTACCTACCTAGGCAAGCTATTTGAGAAAATAACGTCATATTGGCCACTGTTTCCATATGGTGCAGATACATGGACACTCACAAAATCACTTGGAGAACACATTGAGAGTGTCACAGGACTCTATGCAACATCTCCACTATTCTGTCGAACAACGATTATTCTTGGTGAAGGATGCGGTAATCTATGCAGACAAGGCAAAACATAGATGGGCAGGTCACATGTTGCAACGAAATGGTTGCCGATGGAGCACGGGAACAGCAGCCTGGTAACACAGAAGCGAAAGGAGATGTGGGAAAGACCTTCAATGATTAGGTCAAACTCCCTTGCTGTCTGTAGCAACACCCAAGACACCTCTGGTAGAATGCTTACCACTGGACTTCTGTGGTTCAGGACCGGGCCTGCTGGAGACGAAGTTGGGACACACAGAAAGGCATCCATAGCTGGAGCACAGGCTAACAAGAATAGGATCAATATAACAAGTAAGTAGCATGTCCTTTCAGAGCGTCGCTTCTTACAAACGCAACCTATTTGACTGTTATAAGTTCAATATATATATATCATCATCATCATGTAGCATGTCCTTTGTAGAACGTCACTCCCATCACAGTCTGTCTGAAATAAACTCGTTTTCTTGCAAAACTTCAGCCTCCGCCACAGGCATACCCAAGCATTACTGGATATCTTGGTGCCATCGTCTTCTTGGTCTGCCCCTTCCTCTTTTGCCTGGCACCATACCTTCCATCGCCGTTCTCTCAAGACCGTTGTGTCTCTTGATGTGACCAAAGTATTTTCATTTTCTAGCCAAAATGGAATTGATAAACAAGTTCTCCTATATATATATATATAACTGGATGACCCGTCCTACGTCTGCATTTACACCGCTTCGGGTTCCAACTTCTCTTCTAACGGTCTCTGGCATGTGCCATGACAGCCCAGTGGATAATGAGCCTCCCATCTATAGCATCGGGAATGTTGTTGCGGGATGTAAAGGGGTAGGACCAGTAAAGTGCCCGTCAACGTTGTCTGACTTTGTCAACTGCATCTCCAACAATTGCTAAATCTTCTTCTTCTTCGTACGCTATCAGACGTCAACTTGAATTTGTTCGAAAAAAGCAGCTGTCATCCTGAGGCTGTCGGCACTGCCATAGAGCTTGTTTTGCAGATGTTCAGCGGTTATTTTCCCTGTACCACAAGTGCATTCGTCAGTGCCACCTATCGTCAGTTTATTGAATAGATGGTACCTCAGTCTGTTGTGGTCTGTGCGGAGTCTGAAGACCACCACCTGCTCTCTTCTGCTCAACTGGTAATAGGTTTCATTTTTTTTTTGTAGCCAGTATGCTCTGTTTCCCATTCGTCCATGTATCTGGCCCTAATAAACCTTTTGGACTCTTCGTAGTTCATACTAGAATCTGGTTGTGGTAATCTTGCACCTTCTTTTGCCAGTCTGTCTGCCTCCTCGTTGCCTTGAATGTTACAGTGGGATGGAACCCACTGTACCACTACTTTTTTTGGTGCGGACTGCTGGCATAGTTGACAGAGTACTGCTCTTAAATCATTAAGTTCTGTATTTTTCTGGCTTTTTAGTGCTGTAACCACAGGCAAGGCATCTGTAAACAGGACTATCTGGCTTTCATTGCTTTCGTCTTTCAGCATTGCATCTGCTGCAGCCTTCAGTGCCTCTGCCTCCGCTCTGAAATTGCTTGAGAATTTTCCAGTTGCCACTGACAGTGTTATTTTTCTACCATTTGTTAGGCTCAGGAATACCCCTCCCCCTCCATTCTGTGTTGTGTGTGTTACAGAACCGTGGGTGTACGCATTGGCGATTGCTAAATGACGTGTGTCAGAGTTGTGTAGACCTTTCGTGTTCTGGCTATGAAGAGTGAGACAGGCCATGCGTCTCTCAAAGTTGGCTTGAGTCACTTTGAGATTTTACTCCATCTCTTTGGTGAATGACCACATTTTCGCCCATAGCACATCGCAAGTAGTACTACTTACTTACTTTCAGTGTCCAAGCACATGTCATACATTATGCATCCAGTATTCACCGCGGCATGGATTGTCTTGACATTAGCCTCCAGCATGTCACGCACATTGCATGTTTCCTGGAGGTTGGGACAGGTCATTAGTGGGTCTGGGTCATGTATTGCGCCATCTGTGTATCTCCATCATTTCATATTCTTCTTGGATCGCGATACACCGGTTTGGAGACTATTCAGCGACGTACATGTTGTGTAGGGAAGATGATGTCGTGGGGAAGGTCCCCCTCGGCGTTCCATCTTTGGAGTCTGCATCAATTTCCGCCATCTCACGATACGGAGACTTTCGTGGTTTGTTTGTATGGACTGTGTTGATTTTAGGAAACCATTTCTGGATGTGAGTCTCGTGCTCTGTTCCTGATGCCCAAACATTAGGAGCCTTGTGTCGTGCTCCTGTCATTCTCGTTCAATTTCTTCTGCGACGCATCTTCGAATATTGGGTGGTTCTATGCCATGTATGGGGTATGTTTTAACAATGAGGATGGGTTTTAGGCACCTTGATACTATCCTACCTGCATGTAGTACTGTCAAGTTGAGACATGTGTCTACGCTCTGATCGTGGAGGTTGCCGAGCAAAGGCTTTATAGACGAGAAAGCCGTACAGCTCGCGCGACGCCATCTTGTCAACTCAGACTGAGCCCTGCTTTATGTAGATCTATGTTTACTGACAGCTAAACCTAAACGTTATATGTACCACTCTTAAATAAATGACAAGGATATGCGAATTACATCAGCTTTAGGTCTTGCTTTCTTTACATACAAGTATATCCAAATTTACGGGTGAAACACGTACGAAGGAGGGGATTGCAAGCATATATATACCATTACTGGACAAACTCTGTCGATATACAAATAATCTCAACCTGATTATAGCTGTCCTTAGTGATATTAAAAGTAAACCTAAAAGTCATTCAATCGATCAATCAATCAATCAAAGCGTGTAACCACTCTCGGTGCATATATGATTGCCAACATTCCACCAGCATACACTGTCCTTGGCTGATTGTTCTGTTTCTCTTCAGGTTTAATCATTTAATTTTAGCTCATTTTCACATTCTCTTCTCCATGCATTTGTAGGTCTACCTCTCTTTCTTTTCGTGAAAATTCCACGTAAGAGACTGTCTGTACCTGTGGGACTGTGCCTTCCGCAAGATATTACTTATCCAGCCTAATTTTCTTCGCTTAATTTGTTGTTCAGTGAATGTTGTTGGCTCCTTTCCCATAGGAGGTATTCATCGTCATCACTTCCTTCCACTTTATGCCCATTATCCTTCGTAGACATCTATCAACGAAGGACTGGAGTCTTTGTTGTATGGCCTTGGTCGTTCTTCATGTCTCCACTCCATACAGCAGCACCGTCTTGACACTGGCGTTAAATATTCAAACTTTAGTGGGAATCTGGAAAGTGCAGGAAAAAAAAACCGATCAATTTGTTCCAACAGTAAGTCCCTCAAGTCATATTCTGCTAGTAACTGAAAAAAATCTATAATTGCAAAAATCAATGTTCAGGTAAATCCTTTTGCTAAAGTGGCCACATCTGTCTGTAATTTCAATAAAACCAGAACACGTATGAAATATGTTTCACCTGAACTTGATCAAACTCAAAACGAGGTAAGATAAAAACACAGCCTAATGGGTCGGCGTGGGCTAGTGGTTAAGTGACACAGCTTACAACTCGAAGGTGCTCGGTTCGCGCCCCATCACAGCACCAGCCGTTATAACAGAGAAGCTAACCCATAGAAAATGCAAGAGGAAGCAGACACTTACATAAAATGAATGCCAAAGTCGGATGCACTGGGCCGACAGGCGCAAAATAAAAACACAGTGTAACGCACACCGCCTTGGGGAATACAGAACTAAGAAAAACGCAAAAAACAACAAAAAACCTACTGTACAATCTAAAGTAGGCCATCTCAAAACGACAAGAAATGTGTTTCTTCCATATATAATTTGAGAACACAAGACTAGCGGGAAAAAAGATGATAATAAGAACGAGAGAAGGATAAAAAATATATCCTTTAGTATTGTAGACATTCATAACATTCATGACAAACTTATTGTCGTCTCCACAACTTTCGTTGGCTGCAATAACATCCAACATGTTTTGTCTCCTTGTCTTGACGGTACACTCTGGCTGACTAACATTAGTCCATCTTTTGATATTGCTCTTCTTCAGTTTTGAGTTGACTGCTGAATGCTAGCCTACGCGGGCGACGCTAGGGAAAGCGCCGCCGCATAAATGGGGTCGGCTAATGAATGGTTGTAGCCATGTTCTGAGCACGGCTGACCCTGGCTGATTTCTAGTCCTGCTACATACGCCTGCCCGTCTGAGCCATCTCTCAGAGTCAATCGCACAACATCCGCTACTAATACAATTTACCGACGTTTGGTATGCTTCTTCTTCTTCTTCTTCTACTTCTTCTTCTTCTTCTTCTTCTTCTTCTTCTTCTTCTTCTTCTTCATTTTCTTCTTCATCTTTTTCTTCTTCTTCCTTCTTCTTCTTCTTCTTCTTTTTCTTCTTCTTCTTCTTCTTCTTCTGCTTCTGCTTCTTCTTTATAGTCTTCTTCTTCTTCCCCTTCTTCTTCTTCTTCTGGTTCTTCTTCTTAGTCTTCTTCTTCTTCTTCTTCTTCTTCTACTTCTTCTTCTTCTTCTTCTTCTTCTGCTTCTTCTTAGTCTTCTTCTTCTTCTTCTTCTTTTCTCTTCTTCTGCTTCTTCTTCTTAGTCTTCTTCTTCTTCTTCTTCTTCTTCTTCTTCTTCTTTTTCTTCTTCTTCTTCTTAGTCTTCTTCTTCTTCTTCGTCTTCTTCTTCTTTTTCTTCTTCTTCTTCTTCTTCTTCTTCGTCTTCTTCTTCTTCTTCTTCTGCTTCTTCTTCTTGTTCTTCTTCTTCTTCATCATCTTCTTGTTCTTCTTCATCTTCCTCCTTCTTCCTCCTCCTTCTTCTTCTTCTTCATCTTCTTCTTCATCTTCTTCGTCTTCATCTTCTCCTTCTCCTTCTTCACATTCCCCTATAATCCCCTATGATTATTCTTAATAATCTTCTTCTTCAGCGTTTATCCTGACTAGAGCGCTGTGACGTTTTTCCGTAAAATATAGGGAGGCTGCAATATGAGCATCATTCGGCCCGACACATCTTACTTCAGCTGGTGTTCATGTGAAATAGGTATTCCTCCCCGCTACGATTCCTATTCTCTAAGCAAAAATACAATAATACAGTCTGTTTATAGGGCCACCACTTAAGACGGAAGATGGTCTTAGTCAGTTCTGATTTAACGACCCTGATGCAAGCAGCCAGCTATGAGTCGCTGCCTGCAGTCACCTTATTCATTGTGCTTCATCTTCGGCCTCTTACAATATGCTTGACATATTACAGAGATCCTAATCGTTCAATCCAGATGAGTAAGTAAAAAAAAATAAAGATTTGATGATGGTTGTGATGTGTTCAACATCACACCCACCACCTTTCCCAGATTGTTCTGGTACCCAATTTATCTGGCTGGGTCGACCACAGGACGCGCTTTACGTTAGCACAAAAATCCTGGCGCCAACTGGGTATTGAACCTTTATCGTTTGGCTGGGAAGCTAGTACACTAACCACTGCACTACAGTGTTCCCTATATTCCTTTTGGTTCGAAAAAGGATGAATTCACCATTTGGCCTAGGGATTCACATATTTCTCAGGACTACAGATGGGGTCTATGGTACGAGAAGGTAAAAGAACCACTGCTCTGTCTACTTGATATGGCCAAGCAATCGATAAACAGCCAGTTGCTTTGCTAACTTCTAGAAAAAAGAACAACGAAGTCTTCACGACAAACAAACAGACAAACAGCGACTTGTGGGGAGAGTATTCCAGCTTGTCCTAAAGAAACATCCGATTTGTATGCATTGTATGTCCCGCCAGGGTCTATCACGTGGCTTGTGTCACATTTGCAAGTTACAGCTAGTATGTGTAGTTGGAGAACGGGAGAGGGGGAAGAGAAAAAGGAGGGGGGTGGGGTGGATGGATGGATAGAAGGGGGAGGATTGTTTAAAGTGGATGAGATAAGAGGTTTTTATGGCGATGTGGTAGATGATGTACGAGAAGGGGAGATGGAAACAAAGTGGGAGTAACAGGGACAAAGGGGAATTTTCAAAGAGGTTTTCGTGCCGCTCAGACTAAAGGGCGCATTATATATATATATATAGAAAGAGAGATAAAGACAGAGAGAGCCAGCAAGCACTCATGTAGTCCGCCAGGCAGAAAGATGAATACGAGGTGTGTTCAAATGAAACCGGACCTAACTTCACTAAATGAACATATGTACGATATGCATGATGACGTCACTTCTGATGTAAACATCACATACCAGCCATCAGGTTTGTAAAATTTCATTATCCTCCGACTCATAGTTTCCTCAGCAGACCGTCGAAAACATGGCGGGTGTGATACGGAATCCAGAGTTGATCGGCGAGCGGTGATTCGGTTTCTAACAGCTGAAAAATGTCGACCAGCTGACATTCATCGCAGAATGCAGGCAGTGTATGGTGATAAATGTAAGCTCCGGCGACGGTTCACCTGAATTGATGCATCAATTCTCGCGATGGCAGCTTCTGACGCAACGGAGGATCTTTCGTTAACTCATGTTCTTCTTTCGTTGTCCAGATCTTCACTGTTGTCTTTGACACACTTTTGTCCCCATAAAATAATAATTGCCGTAGATTGTCATTGTGGAGGCTCTACTTGTGTGCACCGGTTGATACGGCCTACCACGCGTGTATCAAGAGAGTGTTATTCATTGCTCTAGTAAATGTCCATGTTCCAGCACCATAGCATATTGCAGGGTGCACTGTTGAGATTAAGGGAGAAGCGCGCAGGATCAGATCCTATCAGCCTTCCATGACTCTCTGGAAGAAGTAGAAGGCCGTTAAGCTCACGCCGGTTACATATCGTTAGTTCTGATTCTAAGTTATTCTGCAAATTGACGAGGCGTCCAATAAAGACGTATTTCTCGGTGTATTATAAGTCTTTCCAATCGAGGATTACTAGGCCATAATGGACGAAACAGTTGTCTTTGGTCTTGGCGGTATTCATTTCTAGCTCTGCTCCCCAAACTCAGCATCTCCCAACAACCAATGATGTTTAGATACAACGGATTCAAGGCCAAGGACTGACCACGAAACAGGTGGCTCACTGAAATATCTGAAGCGGTGAATGCCACTGTGCATGAAGCACACAGAAGGCTTTTTCTAGAGATCTCTTCTTAATTTGACGCTGAAAGGCAAAGGTTATGGGGGAAACAATGAAGTGAAGAAGCCTTGCCGTGATTCCTTCTTTGTTGAACATCTGTAACGTGTTGTTGTCTTCTGTGGCTGAGTCTGTGATCAGCAGTGAGTCTTCCACGAATCAAAGGTGAAAGAAGCATCTGCCATCAACATTCATTCCATACTTGTCCCAGTCAGAAAACTTATGACCGATTCCAAGCACGCGATGAAGAGATTCTGCCAGATAGTATCTGTCTGCGGACTATTTTTTGTGTGTGTGTGTGGAAGGAGAGGGGGGGGGGGGTTATTAGACCCATAATTGGGGCGCTGGAATGGATGGAAGGGGTAGTGCAATTTGTGTAGTATTTGGCATAACTTTTACGTAGCTCGAAGTGATCCCTGTGGTATTTAGCGTTCAAATGAAACCAAAGCTATGGCAACAGTGTACAGGGAAACCCCCCCCCCCCCCCCCCGTCCACTTTCATCAGCAACTTTCATCAGCACGTTCAGGATGTGAGGAAATTTACTTCAACGCATCACCCACCGTCCTTCCCAGAGCGTCCACGGGAATACACATACTTGTTGTGGGCATTCAAGAACAATAAGAATATTCCTGCATATTATTTGGACTGCACATTTTGAGCCAGACAATCTTGGGAAGGGGGAGATAACATTGTGACACGTAATGAAAAGGATGGATGTGACAGAGGAGGTTGATGACCCCTTTTATACACCAACATATGCGAAGGGTCTACGTTATTTATGCTGGCACAAATTGATGGCTTTTATTCAGGGTTGGCATTATCTGTAATACTGATATTCATTTACTTTAGTTTGATGTTTTTATTTGTCGTGTACCTAATAAAGAGCTATTTTAGTAGAAACTTCGGTCAATTGTCTGTTCTTATTCTCATAACCAAGGAGGTTATAAGTAGTTTGTGCTGTTTGAGTTGTCATTAGAGCGCTTACTTCAAAGAGCAAACGTATCTGGTTAATTACGCGGTCCCACACGCTCCAATCGACCCAACTGTAAATTGGTACATGGCTTAATCTTGAAGAAGACAAAACGGCAAGGAAATGAACTAGTCCGCTCCATTTAGCAACATAAAATACCAGAACTAGTTACATTAATTGTCTATCACTTTATCCCCCACAGCAGTGTCTGACATATTATCGAATGCCATGGCCGTTTCCCCAGTAGTAGAAGCTGCAATATCGACATTGCTGTAACGTGGAGAGATGGCAGGATTCTAAAAGTTATAAATATTTCTCCACTGTTGCGCAACTAGACCGGCGCCAAAGTACAAGGAACAGGTTTCCAGTAATCTACAAAATATGTCACAAAGGCGATTTAGCAGGGTTGTGTAGGTGGCTAGCAACCTCATCGTGTAAAACGAGTTGCTACAGAATCTACGGGCGATAACCTTACTCGGGTCAAATGCCGGACGGCCATATCATGGAATGGACGACGGGCCACGCCCATCTAGTAGCTAAAAATTTCTTTTTTTTAACACACACACATCGTTTCTGAGTTTATTCCGGTTGGTGAAGTCTGATCGAAAGGTTTATGTTACCAAGAAAAGACTACACTTATCCAAGGCACAAGAAAAGTTGACCAAACGAAAGACAACTTTCACTGTCCTGATCTAGCAGAACAAGTGAACCTGTTCCGCTTGAGAATGGGACATAACAGATTGAATAGTCATTTACACCGACCGAAATTGGCTCTATCGCCGATGTGTATATGTGGGCGGGTAACACAGACATCCGAAAACATCCTGTACGACTGTTACATGCTTAGCTAATTGCGTACTGAGCAATGAACCAAGAAGACGAACCTACATACAAAGCTGTTTAGAAACTTTGAAGAACTCTCCACTTCAGTAAATAGAATCTACAGAACTGGACTTCATGTGTAGTCCTAACAAGAAAAAAACACGGCGGACGAGGAGAAGAAGAAGAAGAAGAAGAAGAAGAAGAAGAAGAGGAAGAAGAAGAAGAAGAAGTATAAGAATAAGAAGAAGAAAAGTATTGAGTTATTAGGAGAAAGCCTTACTGGTTGAGAACCCCTGATAAAAGATATGACCTTATTGGACCAACTGATGTGAGCGTCCGATGACGCACGAGGAAGATGACGGAGAAGCACTAGGTGTTGTATGTTGTACAGCACTTCTTTCACGTCCTTTGGTTCCTGATAGACAAGGTGGTCAGAGACCATCAAACCTATGTCGTTTTTAAGGACAACATAAAACTCCTTCCATTTCCCCCAGTCTGCGGTCAGACATTGTACAGTGCCCAAACTCTGATTCCCGAATTTAATTTCGTCCTCTGTTCTTCCCCAAGACGTCTTGTGCCAGTATCGCTTTCGGTTTCCCTCTGGGAATCATACCAAGCTAGTTCTGGTGATGGTGTCTGGTCCTTTCTTTCGGACATGACCTATCCAATTTCAACGTCGACGGATTACGACTGTGTTCATGTCTGCTTGATTGCTCCAGGCAAACTACTTTCGGTTTTGTGATGGGTATAGCCAGAAGATTCAATGAATCTTTCTTAAGCAGGCTGTGTATGATGATGGCAATTTTGATGTTTTGTTTCTTTTCTCGTTACTCTCCACGGCCCTCGTGCAATACAGAAGAAAGGAAAGCAGGCATCTATTGGAATTTCTTAGTTTAGTGTTTGTTCTGTTTGGCGATGACTTGTTTAAGCTAGCGAAGGATAATCTGGCTCTGTCCATTTTGCTGCTAATTGTCTTTGTCCATTTTGCAGTTAAAGTCTTTGTCCATTTTGCTGTTAATATCTTTGCCCATTATGCTGTTAATGTCTTTGTCCATTTTGCTGTAAATATCTTTGCCCATTATGCTGTTCAAATCTTTGTCCATTCTGCTATTAATCTGTGTCCATTCTGCTGTTAATGTCTTTTACCATTTTGCTGTTAATGTCTTTGTCCATTTTGCTGTTAATGTCTTTGTCCATTCTGCTGTTAATGTCTTTGTCCATTTTGCAGTTAATGTCTTTGTCCATTTTGCTGTTAATATCTTTGCCCATTATGCTGTTAAAATCTTTGTCCATTCTGCTATTAATGTCTTTGTCCATTCTGCCACTTATGTCTTTGTCCATTCTGCTGTTAATGTCTTTGTCCATTTCATTGTCTACTTCAACTGTGCTTCTGAAACATGTATATTTCCACATAATTTCTAACATTCCAAAATTCAATCTTTGACTGAAGCTTCTTCTTTTCATGCACCCCTTTCACAATATGCCATATTCGCGCAGTGGCAGTTGACGAAGATGCATTAATGACCACAATGAACTTGCCAAATAGTCAACCTCGTAATCTCGAAAGTTTTAAAATAACGTTACATTTGCCGAAAATAAATAAAAAATAAAGTCAATTTCTTACTACTTTTCGTGCATAAATTGCTCGAGCCTCGAACCCACGTTCTCATAAATTGCTCCATCTTCGAGTTCATGTTGTCATATTCCCTTCAATTTAATCATTTACCTAGTATTGGATAAAAATAGTTAAAGATTGTTTCATAACTGGCACAGCTGTCGCAAATTATGTTTCAAAGCCATCATTCTATGAGGTTTCGAAACTTTGTTAGTTGAAATGAACAGTCCCCTTAACTGTAAAATCAGGTATCCATTTACAAACAGGCAGGCTGGATCAAGATGCTGAGCAGAGCCTGATCTGCAGTGGTCATCGACCCATAGCTGACTGCTAGCGTCAGGGCCAGAGAAACAGAGCTGCCAAGACCCTTCTACACCTCCACGCGGTGATCCTGGATAACAGGCTGCAGCAGGGCAGACTGGCTAAGAGAAGTGATCGAAGAGGGAATGCTAACCCAGTTTTCAAAAAATGCTTGCCGAAGTCGGATGTGTTGGACCGAAAGGTGCTGGAGGCAGCATATATCTCCAGAGGTGGTAGAAAATATACCATGTATTGGAAACAAAAACTGCCAGACTGAAAAAGAAAGAAGAGATACTACCCTAAGTTACATAACGGAAAACTACCGAAGCATGGACTGGACCCATGCATACACCGACGGTTCTGTAACAAACGCAACACAGAACGGAGGGGCAGGAGCATTTCTGAACCTACCAAATGGCAGAAAAATAACACTGTCATTCGCTACTGGAAAATACACAAGAAATTTCAGAGCGGAGGTAGGCACTGAGGGCGGCAGTGGAAGAAATGGTGACAGGTAAAAGGAATGAAAGCCATATAGTCCTGCTTACAGATGCACTGGCCGTAGTCACAGCACTAACAAGCCAGAAAAATGCTGAACTTAATGATTTAAGAGCAGTACTCTGTCAACTATGTCAGCAGTCCGCACCAAAAAGGGTAGTGGTGCAGTGGGTTCCATCCCACTGTAAAATCCAAGGCAACGAGGAGGCAAACAGACTGGCCAAAGAAGATGCAAAACTACCAGAACCATATACTAGTAGGACATACGAAGAGTCAAAACGGCTTATTAGAGCTAGATACATGACCAAATGGGAAACCGAACATACTGGCTACACAAAAAACGATGCCTATTACCAGTTGAACAGAAGAGAGCAGGTCGTGGTCTTCAGACTTCGCACTGGCCACAATAGACTAAGGTACCACCTATTCAACTAATTGAAGATAGGTGGCACTGACGAATGTCCGTGTGGTACCAGGAAAATGACCGCTGAGCATTTGCTGCAAAATTGCCCGACATACGAGGATCAAAGAGAGAAGATGTGGCCATTACCAGTGGCAACACTAGACAAGCTCTATGGCAGTGTCGACTGCCTCAGGATAACCGCTGCTTTTTTCTAAAAAATAAAGGTTGATGTCTGACTGCGTACGATGAAGAAGAAGAAGAAGAAGGACCGAAAGGTGCAAATATCGCAGTCAAGCTGTAAACTACGACACAACACATTCCGTTCTCTGGCCTACATTCTGCTACTTAAGCTCTTTTAGGGTTTTGTAGCAGGAGATTGAGAATGAACGAAGCCAAGCCAAGCCAAACAGGCACACTGGAGCACTTCGCTGTATGGGAGCGAACCATATTCGATTGCATGAGAATCAAACTTGTCAAAAAGACTCCAGTTAATGGGGAAAACCCACAAAACCCTGAATATATTTATACAACTTTACGCCATCACTGCAATAATTCTGTTAGCTCGTGGCGACCTGGTTGGAGAATAGAGGTCTCTTTGTGTGATAGAAACGAGAATAAGACCACTGCAACACTGAGAGCATGGAGCAATTGGCAAATTACACAGGTCGGTCTAACCCTATCTCCTAACCTTAGAGTAGAAGGCTCTGCAAGTCATGGTTGTTCATGTACAATCATTCACACAAGCCACAAGCATGTCTAATGTGAAAGACAGCTATAGAATGCATACTTTATTTATGGATACAGAAGCAGATGTGTAGGACCGAAAAGCTAATTTTTACTATGAAGAAAAGTAAGAAGAAATAGAACAAAGAAGGTATAGAAGAAGAACATAACCAGCATCATTGACAACGAAACGCAAAATAAGAGTAAGTGAGACAAGTAAGACACCAAATTAATTTTAAAAAAGATGTAGTGAATATTGTTTTTAAATAAGCAAAAGATTTAAAAAAACAGAAACAAGAAAAGAAGAAGAAAAAGAAAAACAGAAAAAAATTATGAAGAAAAATTGAAAAAAAAAGAATAGGAATATAAATAAAGCAAAAAATGTAAAGAAGAAGATGAAGAAGACGATGAAAATCAAGTAAGTGAAGACGATATTAAGAAGGACATAAAAGACAAAAGAAAAACCATGAAAGATTAAGTATAAGAAAGAGAAAAACGTAGACAACAAAAACAAAAGAAAACGAAGAAGAATATGAAAGATAACTTAAAAAGAAGAAAAAGAAGAATAAGAAGAAGACAAAGAAAGCCAGCAGAAAAAAATATTAGAGAAGAAGAGAAAAGAGAAGATTATGTTTGAAAAAAATCCACAAAAATAAAAGAAGAAGATGAAGATGTCGATGAAAAAGATGACAAGGAAAACGAGTTTATGAAGAATAAACAAAGGCAAAAGAAAAACAAATAGAAGATTAAGTGAACGAAAAAAAGCAGATAAATGTGGAAAGGAAGAACAAGAAGAGAAAGAAGAAATACACACACACAAAAAAACAAAGAAGAAAATGAAAGTTAACAAAAATATTAAGAAGAAATGGAAGAAACAAATGAAGAAGAAGAGATAAAAAATGAGAGAATATGAAAAGCAACAAAAGAGGAACAAGTAGACGAAGAAGAAGAAAAAGAAAAAGAAAAGAAAAATGTTCAAAAGAAAAAAACAAGGTTGCAAAGAAGACGAAGAAGAAGAAGAAAATAATGCAGAAGAAAAAGAAGAAAAATAAGAAGAAAAAGAGGAAGAAGAAGAAGAAAACAATAACAAAAGAAGAAGAAAGTACGAGCAAACAACAGCAACTAGAATAAACTTGTCTCTGAGCATTGCGCCATAACTGTTTCTTTAAGAGCTGAGCATCCTCGCCGTTTTTGTCTATGTTTCTTGCATCTTCAAGTTATCTTTTTATCAACTTTCCGTAACTAGTGGCCGATCAATAAAGCCCTTGTCAAAGGCACAGCTGAGGAAAACTCGAAAGTGTGAAATGACACGCCCGAGAAGAGTCAACAATGCCACGACATGCAATTATGTCATCAAAAACACCTTGCGCTTAGTGCGTTATACGGGTTTGGTCAGGATTTTCTTGGATAGTGCTACTTTTGTAAGACTTGGAGCTGACTTTTTGTGACCGGCAGGAAAACAGTGTCGAGATCGGGATCAATATGTATCGTGCTGTTGTGCTAACCACCAGTATGTACGCATGCGATGTAGCAGAAGAGGAAAGTCAAATAGGTGTTTTTGGACCCTCATCTTGGGAAAATCTTTTTCTGTCAGTCGTAAAAACACACCTGAAAGAAAAGGTAGTCACAAAGAAGACTACACCTAATATCCTGAAGACATGTGTCTTAAAGATGGAGACAGTTTCTAGCTACCCAAAATCGGCAGTCCTGGTCGATACGGATGGATCAGCATTCAAATCTTCCTCTTTTACAAGGTATAGTATCCATATGAAATAAACGTATGTGTAAATTTACGAATTTTGTGATTCAAGCGGCGGAAACCATTCAAATGATGAAGCGGAGGTCGAGGCTATAAAAAGTCGAGAGTGTACACCAACAGTTTGACTTGGGTGAATTGTTGCCGATGGATTTTCTGATTGTTATTGACTTCAAGTCTGTTCTGGAGGCGCTGAAGGACACCCCATACAAAGAAAAGGAGATATTCTTGGTCAAGAGGGACATCCCCATCACCACTGCTCACGGGATGTCACCTTGCAATGGATCCCCGGACATAGTGCGCTACTAGGGAACTAGATGGCCGACAGATTGGCAAAAACAGCATCCTCGAAACAACAATTCGATATACCCTGCAGTAGTCACTCGGTAAAAATAATGAAGAATAATACTCGGGAAATGTGGAGGAACATGTTTTAAACGGGAACAACAGGTTGCAGTGTGTTTTGCGAAATGTCACAGCCAAAATATAACGATGACATAGAGGCGATCAAGGTCTCATCTGTCAGTTCTGAATAGCACATATCAGAGTCAAAAGCCATTAGAATCGCACCCATCCCCAGCACTTGCCCTTGTGAAGACATTGCTCTCATGACGATGAAACAATTCGACACCTACTCATTGAGTGCAAGGCGTTTGCGAACATGAGAAAAAGATTCTTACAAGCACTGCTGACAATTACCAACACACTGTAGGGAGCAGTGAAATAGCTGAAGAAGACCTGTATCTATATAAGAATGGCATTGGGCTAGACAAGAGCCGGCTTACTTAGCAGCTATGGGATAACAACAACAACAACGCATGTGAAACATGGACAGTCAATAGAAGGAATGTTTATAAACCTAATCCTTTCCTTATAAGCTGTCTCTGTAAGCTGCTCAGGAACACTTGGCAGGATAGAGTGTCCACCTCTGCGGTCCTGGGTACAGCGAGACTCTCTGGCACCAAGACGCTGCCGAAGAGAGACCAGATCTTTTGGACTGGGCATGTTGTTCGCATGTCAAATTAGCTCTTCCCTAAAAAACTGTTGTACGGTGATCTCAGGGCAGTACAGCGCTTGCCGAGCAGACAAAAGAAACTATACAAAGACACTCTAAAATTTCTTTGAATAGTTTCTCCATTGATGTCGCTACTTGTGAGCAGCTTGCTCAGAACCGCTCAGCCTGGCGCACAGCCATTACACACGATTTTGACATCGCTGAGCAGAGAACATTTACTTAAGCACAGAAAAAGCATTTGTCACGCTTAGATCGCACTGTACAATCATACGGTGTTACATCTGAAAAAAACCTGCCTGACGCGTGTCGCCATCTTCGTTTGCGATGGGTGACTAACAAACTAATAAGCTTACTAACTTACTAACTAACTAACTTGCGGATTTGATAGGGGACTCATAAATATTAACACTGACATGACAGACTTATCCAAAGGAGCATTTAGCATAGTAAGCATCTTGAAAACAAAAAGAACACTTCAACATTGCAACGTAATAGTAGAGCGACTAAATTAAGTTTGTTAATATTCTCTTCTTGAGTGAGAGGAACGGTCCTTGCCAATGCAAGGTGTGTATATTTTGCAACAACGTCCAGTATTAGAATGGCTTGGCTTGGCTTCGTTCGTTCTCAATCCTCAACTATCAAACCCTGAAAGGGCGTAAGTAGCAGAATGTAGTCCAGAGATCGGAATGCGTTGTGTCGTAGTTTACAGAGTGACTGTAATATTTGCACCTATCGGTCAACACATCCGACTTCAGCAAGCATTTTGTAAGTACCGGGTTAGCATTCTCTCTTCGATCCCTTCTCCTTAGCCAGTCTGCCCTGCTGCAGCCTGTTATCCAGGATCACCGTGTGGAGGTGTAGAAGGGTCTTGGCGGCTTTGGTTCGCTGGCCCTGACACTAGCAGTCAGCTATGAGTCGCTGACCACTGCAGCTCATGCGCTGCTCAGCATCTTGATCCCCAGTATTAGAATGAAGTTCGAGGAAGTGACTTTAGCTTTGAGGTATCTGTCTAGGACCTCTTTAATAAGGGTTGCATGGTGTCTGACTCTGAATCCTTGATTTAGAAGGTAAAGAAGGACTGGCTCTGGCACGTGTAAATTGTGAGAACCGTGGCCTTAAACTTCCAGTAACTTGTGTGGAAATACTGTCTTGACCATGATGGGATTTGGTGAAATAAACGAGTGGACATCCTAGATTTAGGGGCACCCCTAATGAGGACATTGGCAGTGGGTGGATGTGACAAATTGGCAATTGGTGGAGGTGACATATTGGCAATAGGTGGTGGTGACATATTGGCAATTAGGAGAGGTGACATATTTGCAATGGGTGGAGGTGACATATTGGCAATGGGGGGGGGGGGGGGGACATATTGGCAATTGGGAGAGGTGACATTTCTAAGTTGATCCACGACGGCATTTTGGATGAAGACGCTGCATTGACGAACCAGCACTGCACAGATTGTAAGACACTGAAATCAAACGTGGGGCAGCATTTAGAGGCTCGTCATAGGACAAAGCAGGAGTGTGTTCAACAAGCGAGCTACATTAAAGAATCAATATCTACACTCTTCCCCATTTCTTGAAAGGAACTGAACAGCTATGGGTCTGCCCGTAGTGCAATGTTGTCGACTGTTAACAGAAAAACAACAGTAAATAAAGTGGAACTGTGTCAAAGTCATAAGAAATAAAGAAGACGTAATCATATTGTGATCACACTTATTGAATAACTACTGCGCGCCTATAATAGAACAATATGTGTTTGCAGGAAACAAGGATAGTAGCGGATGGACAGATACCTTAAGAGAAATGCTTCTACAAAACGAGATTTCACGAGATTAATGTAATATACTTTGCTCAAGGGAATATTTATAATTTCCGTGGCGTTGTACGGAACAACCGAACGAAACATTTAAAGAAGGAATAAAATACAAAATAGGAAAGCATCAGATAAAGAATGATTATGATAAACAGGACAAAAACAAATTGAGCAACAACAACAGAAAGTGGAAAAGACAAGCAACAAGAAAAGACAGTAGGAAATGTGTATCTAAATGAAAATTATAAAGACGTGCAAGATCACGACAAAGAACAAAAAGACAAAGAAAAAGAAACCGACGACAAAGAACAAAAAGACAAAGAAAAAGAAACCGACGACAAAGAACAAAAAGACAAAGAAAAAGAAACCGACGACAAAGAACAAAAAGACAAAGAAAAAGAAACCGACGACAAAGAACAAAAAGACAAAGAAAAAGAAACCGACGACAAAGAACAAAAAGACAAAGAAAAAGAAACCGACGACAAAGAACAAAAAGACAAAGAAAAAGAAACCGACGACAAAGAACAAAAAGACAAAGAAAAAGAAACCGACGACAAAGAACAAAAAGACAAAGAAAAAGAAACCGACGACAAAGAACAAAAAGACAAAGAAAAAGAAACCGACGACAAAGAACAAAAAGACAAAGAAAAAGAAACCGACGACAAAGAACAAAAAGACAAAGAAAAAGAAACCGACGACAAAGAACAAAAAGACAAAGAAAAAGAAACCGACGACAAAGAACAAAAAGACAAAGAAAAACAAAACCGACGACAAAGAACAAAAAGACAAAGAAAAAGAAACCGACGACAAAGAACAAAAAGACAAAGAAAAAGAAACCGACGACAAAGAACAAAAAGACAAAGAAAAACAAAACCGACGACAAAGAACAAAAAGACAAAGAAAAAGAAAACGACGACAAAGAACAAAAAGACAAAGAAAAAGAAACCGACGACAAAGAACAAAAAGACAAAGAAAAAGAAACCGACGACAAAGAACAAAAAGACAAAGAAAAAGAAACCGACGACAAAGAACAAAAAGACAAAGAAAAAGAAACCGACGACAAAGAACAAAAAGACAAAGAAACCGACGACAAAGAACAAAAAGACAAAGAAACCGACGACAAAGAACAAAAAGACAAAGAAAAACAAAACCGACGACAAAGAACAAAAAGACAAAGAAAAAGAAACCGACGACAAAGAACAAAAAGACAAAGAAAAAGAAACCGACGACAAAGAACAAAAAGACAAAGAAAAAGAAACCGACGACAAAGAACAAAAAGACAAAGAAAAAGAAACCGACGACAAAGAACAAAAAGACAAAGAAAAAGAAACCGACGACAAAGAACAAAAAGACAAAGAAAAACAAAACCGACGACAAAGAACAAAAAGACAAAGAAAAAGAAACCGACGACAAAGAACAAAAAGACAAAGAAAAAGAAACCGACGACAAAGAACAAAAAGACAAAGAAAAAGAAACCGACGACAAAGAACAAAAAGACAAAGAAAAAGAAACCGACGACAAAGAACAAAAAGACAAAGAAAAAGAAACCGACGACAAAGAACAAAAAGACAAAGAAAAAGAAACCGACGACAAAGAACAAAAAGACAAAGAAAAAGAAACCGACGACAAAGAACAAAAAGACAAAGAAAAAGAAACCGACGACAAAGAACAAAAAGACAAAGAAAAAACAAAACCGACGACAAAGAACAAAAAGACAAAGAAAAAGAAACCGACGACAAAGAACAAAAAGACAAAGAAAAAGAAACCGACGACAAAGAACAAAAAGACAAAGAAACCGACGACAAAGAACAAAAAGACAAAGAAAAACAAAACCGACGACAAAGAACAAAAAGACAAAGAAAAAGAAACCGACGACAAAGAACAAAAAGACAAAGAAAAAGAAACGACGACAAATAACAAAAAGACAAAGAAAAAGAAACCGACGACAAAGAACAAAAAGACAAAGAAAAAGAAACCGACGACAAAGAACAAAAAGACAAAGAAAAAGAAACCGACGACAAAGAACAAAAAGACAAAGAAAAACAAAACTGACGACAAAGAACAAAAAGACAAAGAAAAAGAAACCGACGACAAAGAACAAAAAGACAAAGAAAAAGAACCGACGACAAAGAACAAAAAGACAAAGAAAAAGAAACCGACGACAAAGAACAAAAAGACAAAGAAAAAGAAACCGACGACAAAGAACAAAAAGACAAAGAAAAAGAAACCGACGACAAAGAACAAAAAGACAAAGAAACCGACGACAAAGAACAAAAAGACAAAGAACCGACCGACAAAGAACAAAAAGACAAAGAAAAACAAAACCGACGACAAAGAACAAAAAGACAAAGAAAAAGAAACCGACGACAAAGAACAAAAAGACAAAGAAAAAGAAACCGACGACAAAGAACAAAAAGACAAAGAAAAAGAAACCGACGACAAAGAACAAAAAGACAAAGAAAAGAAACCGACGACAAAGAACAAAAAGACAAAGAAAAAGAAACCGACGACAAAGAACAAAAAGACAAAGAAAAAGAAACCGACGACAAAGAACAAAAAGACAAAGAAAAAGAAACCGACGACAAAGAACAAAAAGACAAAGAAAAACAAAACCGACGACAAAGAACAAAAAGACAAAGAAAAAGAAACCGACGACAAAGAACAAAAAGACAAAGAAAAAGAAACCGACGACAAAGAACAAAAAGACAAAGAAAAACAAAACCGACGACAAAGAACAAAAAGACAAAGAAAAAGAAACCGACGACAAAGAACAAAAAGACAAAGAAAAAGAAACCGACGACAAAGAACAAAAAGACAAAGAAAAAGAAACCGACGACAAAGAACAAAAAGACAAAGAAAAAGAAACCGACAACAAAGAACAAAAAGACAAAGAAAAAGAAACCGACGACAAAGAACAAAAAGACAAAGAAAAGAAACCGACGACAAAGAACAAAAAGACAAAGAAACCGACGACAAAGAACAAAAAGACAAAGAAAACAAAACCGACGACAAAGAACAAAAAGACAAAGAAAAAGAAACCGACGACAAAGAACAAAAAGACAAAGAAAAAGAAACCGACGACAAAGAACAAAAAGACAAAGAAAAGAAACCGACGACAAAGAACAAAAAGACAAAGAAAAAGAAACCGACGACAAAGAACAAAAAGACAAAGAAAAAGAAACCGACGACAAAGAACAAAAAGACAAAGAAAAACAAAACCGACGACAAAGAACAAAAAGACAAAGAAAAAGAAACCGACGACAAAGAACAAAAAGACAAAGAAAAAGAAACCGACGACAAAGAACAAAAAGACAAAGAAAAAGAAACCGACGACAAAGAACAAAAAGGACAAAGAAAAAGAAACCGACGACAAAGAACAAAAAGACAAAGAAAAAGAAACCGACGACAAAGAACAAAAAGACAAAGAAAAAGAAACCGACGACAAAGAACAAAAAGACAAAGAAAAAAGAAACCGACGACAAAGAACAAAAAGACAAAGAAAAAGAAACCGACGACAAAGAACAAAAAGACAAAGAAAAAACAAAACCGACGACAAAGAACAAAAAGACAAAGAAAAACAAAACCGACGACAAAGAACAAAAAGACAAAGAAAAAGAAACCGACGACAAAGAACAAAAAGACAAAGAAAAAGAAACCGACGACAAAGAACAAAAAGACAAAGAAAAAGAACCGACGACAAAGAACAAAAAGACAAAGAAAAAGAACCGACGACAAAGAACAAAAAGACAAAGAAAAAGAAACGACGACAAAGAACAAAAAGACAAAGAAAAAGAAACCGACGACAAAGAACAAAAAGACAAAGAAAAAGAAACCGACGACAAAGAACAAAAAGACAAAGAAAAAGAAACCGACGACAAAGAACAAAAAGACAAAGAAAAAGAAACCGACGACAAAGAACAAAAAGACAAAGAAAAAAGAAACCGACGACAAAGAACAAAAAGACAAAGAAAAAGAAACCGACGACAAAGAACAAAAAGACAAAGAAAAACAAAACCGACGACAAAGAACAAAAAGACAAAGAAAAAGAAACCGACGACAAAGAACAAAAAGACAAAGAAAAAACAAACCCAACGACAAAGAACAAAAAGACAAAGAAAAAGAAACGACGACAAAGAACAAAAAGACAAAGAAAACAAACCGACGACAAAGAACAAAAAGACAAAGAAAAAGAAACCGACGACAAAGAACAAAAAGACAAAGAAAAACAAAACGACGACAAAGAACAAAAAGACAAAGAAAAAGAAACCGACGACAAAGAACAAAAAGACAAAGAAAAAGAAACCGACGACAAAAAACAAAAAAGACAAAGAAAAAGAAACCGACGACAAAGAACAAAAAGACAAAGAAAAAGAAACCGACGACAAAGAACAAAAAGACAAAGAAAAAGAAACCGACGACAAAGAACAAAAAAGACAAAGAAAAACAAAACCGACGACAAAGAACAAAAAGACAAAGAAAAAGAAACCGACGACAAGAACAAAAAGACAAAGAAAAAGAAACCGACGACAAAGAACAAAAAGACAAAGAAAAACAAAACCGACGACAAAGAACAAAAAGACAAAGAAAAAGAAACCGACGACAAAGAACAAAAAGACAAAGAAAAAGAAACCGACGACAAAGAACAAAAAGACAAAGAAAAAGAAACCGACGACAAAGAACAAAAAGACAAAGAAAAAGAAACCGACGACAAAGAACAAAAAGACAAAGAAAAAGAAACCGACGACAAAGAACAAAAAGACAAAGAAAAAGAAACCGACGACAAAGAACAAAAAAGACAAAGAAAAACAAAACCGACGACAAAGAACAAAAAGACAAAGAAAAAGAACCGACGACAAAGAACAAAAAGACAAAGAAAAAGAAACCGACGACAAAGAACAAAAAGACAAAGAAAAAGAAACCGACGACAAAGAACAAAAAGACAAAGAAAAAGAAACCGACGACAAAGAACAAAAAGACAAAGAAAAAGAAACCGACGACAAAGAACAAAAAGACAAAGAAAAAGAAACCGACGACAAAGAACAAAAAGACAAAGAAAAAGAAACCGACGACAAAGAACAAAAAGACAAAGAAAAAGAAACCGACGACAAAGAACAAAAAGACAAAGAAAAAGAAACCGACGACAAAGAACAAAAAGACAAAGAAAAAGAAAACCGACGACAAAGAACAAAAAGACAAAGAAAAAGAAACCGACGACAAAGAACAAAAAGACAAAGAAAAACAAAACCGACGACAAAGAACAAAAAGACAAAGAAAAAGAAACCGACGACAAAGACAAAAAGACAAAGAAAAACAAAACCGACGACAAAGAACAAAAAGACAAAGAAAAAGAAACCGACGACAAAGAACAAAAAGACAAGAAAAACAAAACCGACGACAAAGAACAAAAAGACAAAGAAAAAGAAACCGACGACAAAGAACAAAAAGACAAAGAAAAACAAAACCGACGACAAAGAACAAAAAGACAAAGAAAAAGAAACCGACGACAAAGAACAAAAAGACAAAGAAAAAGAAACCGACGACAAAAAACAAAAAGACAAAGAAAAAGAAACCGACGACAAAGAACAAAAAGACAAAGAAAAAGAAACCGACGACAAAGACAAAAAGACAAAGAAAAAGAAACCGACGACAAAGAACAAAAAGACAAAGAAAAAGAAACCGACGACAAAGAACAAAAAGACAAAGAAAAAGAAACCGACGACAAAGAACAAAAAGACAAAGAAAAAGAACCGACGACAAAGAACAAAAAGACAAAGAAAAAGAAACCGACGACAAAGAACAAAAAGACAAAGAAAAAGAAACCGACGACAAAGAACAAAAAGACAAAGAAAAAGAAACCGACGACAAAGAACAAAAAGACAAAGAAAAAGAAACCGACGACAAAGAACAAAAAGACAAAGAAACAAAACCGACGACAAAGAACAAAAAGACAAAGAAAAACAAAACCGACGACAAAGAACAAAAAGACAAAGAAAAGAAACCGACGACAAAGAACAAAAAGACAAAGAAAAAGAAACCGACGACAAAGAACAAAAAGACAAAGAAAAGAAACCGACGACAAAGAACAAAAAGACAAAGAAAAGAAACCGACGACAAAGAACAAAAAGACAAAGAAAAAGAAACCGACGACAAAGAACAAAAAGACAAAGAAAAAGAAACCGACGACAAAGAACAAAAAGACAAAGAAAAAAGAAACCGACGACAAAGAACAAAAAGACAAAGAAAAAGAAACCGACGACAAAGAACAAAAAGACAAAGAAAAAGAAACCGACGACAAAGAACAAAAAGACAAAGAAAAAGAAACCGACGACAAAGAACAAAAAGACAAAGAAAAAGAAACCGACGACAAAGAACAAAAAGACAAAGAAAAAGAAACCGACGACAAAGAACAAAAAGACAAAGAAAAACAAAACCGACGACAAAGAACAAAAAGACAAAGAAAAAGAAACCGACGACAAAGAACAAAAAGACAAAGAAAAAGAAACCGACGACAAAGAACAAAAAGACAAAGAAAAACAAAACCGACGACAAAGAACAAAAAGACAAAGAAAAAGAAACCGACGACAAAGAACAAAAAGACAAAGAAAAAGAAACCGACGACAAAGAACAAAAAGACAAAGAAAAAGAAACCGACGACAAAGAACAAAAAGACAAAGAAAAAGAAACCGACGACAAAGAACAAAAAGACAAAGAAAAAGAAACCGACGACAAAGAACAAAAAGACAAAGAAAAAGAAACCGACGACAAAGAACAAAAAGACAAAGAAAAAGAAACCGACGACAAAGAACAAAAAGACAAAGAAAAACAAAACCGACGACAAAGAACAAAAAGACAAAGAAAAAGAAACCGACGACAAAGAACAAAAAGACAAAGAAAAAGAAACCGACGACAAAGAACAAAAAGACAAAGAAAAAGAAACCGACGACAAAGAACAAAAAGACAAAGAAAAAGAAACCGACGACAAAGAACAAAAAGACAAAGAAAAAGAAACCGACGACAAAGAACAAAAAGACAAAGAAAAAGAAACCGACGACAAAGAACAAAAAGACAAAGAAAAAGAAACCCGACGACAAAGAACAAAAAGACAAAGAAAAAGAAACCGACGACAAAGAACAAAAAGACAAAGAAAAAGAAACCGACGACAAAGAACAAAAAGACAAAGAAAAAGAAACCGACGACAAAGAACAAAAAGACAAAGAAAAACAAAACCGACGACAAAGAACAAAAGACAAAGAAAAACAAAACCGACGACAAAGAACAAAAAGACAAAGAAAAAGAAACCGACGACAAAGAACAAAAAGACAAAGAAAAACAAAACCGACGACAAAGAACAAAAAGACAAAGAAAAAGAAACCGACGACAAAGAACAAAAAGACAAAGAAAAACAAAACCGACGACAAAGAACAAAAAGACAAAGAAAAAGAAACCGACGACAAAGAACAAAAAGACAAAGAAAAACAAAACCGACGACAAAGAACAAAAAGACAAAGAAAAAGAAACCGACGACAAAGAACAAAAAGACAAAGAAAAAGAAACCGACGACAAAAAACAAAAAGACAAAGAAAAAGAAACCGACGACAAAGAACAAAAAGACAAAGAAAAAGAAACCGACGACAAAGAACAAAAAGACAAAGAAAAAGAAACCGACGACAAAGAACAAAAAGACAAAGAAAAAGAAACCGACGACAAAGAACAAAAAGACAAAGAAAAAGAAACCGACGACAAAGAACAAAAAGACAAAGAAAAAGAAACCGACGACAAAGAACAAAAAGACAAAGAAAAAGAAACCGACGACAAAGAACAAAAAGACAAAGAAAAAGAAACCGACGACAAAGAACAAAAAGACAAAGAAAAAGAACAAAAGAAAACCGACGACAAAGAACAAAAAGACAAAGAAAAAGAAACCGACGACAAAGAACAAAAAGACAAAGAAAAAGAAACCGACGACAAAGAACAAAAAGACAAAGAAAAAGAAACCGACGACAAAGAACAAAAAGACAAAGAAAAAGAAACCGACGACAAAGAACAAAAAGACAAAGAAAAAGAAACCGACGACAAAGAACAAAAAGACAAAGAAAAAGAAACCGACGACAAAGAACAAAAAGACAAAGAAAAAGAAACCGACGACAAAGAACAAAAAGACAAAGAAAAAGAAACCGACGACAAAGAACAAAAAGACAAAGAAAAAGAAACCGACGACAAAGAACAAAAAGACAAAGAAAAAGAAACCGACGACAAAGAACAAAAAGACAAAGAAAAAGAAACCGACGACAAAGAACAAAAAGACAAAGAAAAAGAAACCGACGACAAAGAACAAAAAGACAAAGAAAAAGAAACCGACGACAAAGAACAAAAAGACAAAGAAAAAGAAACCGACGACAAAGAACAAAAAGACAAAGAAAAACAAAACCGACGACAAAGAACAAAAAGACAAAGAAAAGAAACCGACGACAAAGAACAAAAAGACAAAGAAAAACAAACCGACGACAAAGAACAAAAAGACAAAGAAAAAGAAACCCGACGACAAAGAACAAAAAAAAGACAAAGAAAAAAAGAAACCGACGACAAAGAACAAAAAGACAAAGAAAAAGAAACCGACGACAAAGAACAAAAAGACAAAGAAAAACAAAACCGACGACAAAGAACAAAAAGACAAAGAAAAAGAAACCGACGACAAAGAACAAAAAGACAAAGAAAAAGAACCGACGACAAAAAACAAAAAGACAAAGAAAAAGAAACCGACGACAAAGAACAAAAGACAAAGAAAAAGAAACCGACGACAAAGAACAAAAAGACAAAGAAAAAGAAACCGACGACAAA
>JAVGWX010000296.1:7500-47641 GCA_036924085.1 Ariolimax columbianus | reverse complement strand
ATTTGATGTGATGTTCATCTTGTTTAATGCTATATTTGGTGTGATGTTCATCTTGTTTAATGCTATATTTGGGTGTGATGTTCATCTTGTTTAATGCTATATTTGATGTGATGTTCATCTTGTTTAATGCTATATTTGGTGTGATGTTCATCTTGTTTAATGCTATATTTGGTGTGATGTTCATCTTGTTTAATGCTATATTATGTGTGATGTTCATCTTGTTTAATGCTATATTTGGTGTGATGTTCATCTTGTTTAATGCTATATTTGGTGTGATGTTCATCTTGTTTAATGCTATATTTGGTGTGATGTTCATCTTGTTTAATGCTATATTTGGTGTGATGTTCATCTTGTTTAATGCTATATTTGGTGTGATGTTCATCTTGCTTTAATGCTATATTTGGTGTGATGTTCATCTTGTTTAATGCTATATTTGGTGTGATGTTCATCTTGTTTAATGCTATATTTGGTGTGATGTTCATCTTGTTTAATGCTATATTTGGTGTTGATGTTCATCTTGTTTAATGCTATATTTGGTGTGATGTTCATCTTGTTTAATGCTATATTTGGTGTGATGTTCATCTTGTTTAATGCTATATTTGGTGTGATGTTCATCTTGTTTAATGCTATATTTGGTGTGATGTTCATCTTGTTTAATGCTATATTTGGTGTGATGTTCATCTTGTTTAATGCTATATTTGGTGTAGATGTTCATCTTGTTTAATGCTATATTTGGTGTGATGTTCATCTTGTTTAATGCTATATTTGGTGTGATGTTCATCTTGTTTAATGCTATATTTGGTGTGATGTTCATCTTGTTTAATGCTATATTTGGTGTGATGTTCATCTTGTTTAATGCTATATTTGGTGTGATGTTCATCTTGTTTAATGCTATATTTGTGTGATGTTCATCTTGTTTAATGCTATATTTGGTGTGATGTTCATCTTGTTTAATGCTATATTTGGTGTGATGTTCATCTTGTTTAATGCTATATTTGGTGTGATGTTCATCTTGTTTAATGCTATATTTGGTGTGATGTTCATCTTGTTTAATGCTATATTGGTGTGATGTTCATCTTGTTTAATGCTATATTTGGTGTGATGTTCATCTTGTTTAATGCTATATTTGGTGTGATGTTCATCTTGTTTAATGCTATATTTGGTGTGATGTTCATCTTGTTTAATGCTATATTTGGTGTGATGTTCATCTTGTTTAATGCTATATTTGGTGTGATGTTCATCTTGTTTAATGCTATATTTGGTGTGATGTTCATCTTGTTTGATGCTATACTTTGGTGTGATGTTCATCTTGTTTAGTGCTATATTTGGTGTGATGTTCATCTTGTTTAATGCTATATTTGGTGTGATGTTCATCTTGTTTATGCTATACTTTGGTGTGATGTTCATCTTGTTTAATGCTATATTTGGTGTGATGTTCATCTTGTTTAATGCTATATTTGGTGTGATGTTTCATCTTGTTTAATGCTATATTTGGTGTGATGTTCATCTTGTTTAATGCTATATTTGGTGTGATGTTCATCTTGTTTAATGCTATATTTGGTGTGATGTTCATCTTGTTTAATGCTATATTTGGTGTGATGTTCATCTTGTTTAATGCTATATTTGGTGTGATGTTCATCTTGCTTTAATGCTATATTTGGTGTGATGTTCATCTTGTTTAATGCTATATTTGGTGTGATGTTCATCTTGTTTAATGCTATATTTTGGTGTGATGTTCATCTTGTTTAATGCTATATTTGGTGTGATGTTCATCTTGTTTAATGCTATATTTTGTGTGATGTTCATCTTGTTTAATGCTATATTTGGTGTGATGTTCATCTTGTTTAATGCTATATTTGGTGTGCTGTTCATCTTGTTTAATGCTATATTTGGTGTGCTGTTCATCTTGTTTAATGCTATATTGGTGTGCTGTTCATCTTGTTTAATGCTATATTTGGTGTGATGTTCATCTTGTTTAATGCTATATTTGGTGTGATGTTCATCTTGTTTAATGCTATATTTGGTGTGATGTTCATCTTGTTTAATGCTATATTTGGTGTGATGTTCATCTTGTTTAATGCTATATTTGGTGTGATGTTCATCTTGTTTAATGCTATATTTGGTGTGATGTTCATCTTGTTTAATGCTATATTTGGTGTGATGTTCATCTTGTTTAATGCTATATTTGGTGTGATGTTCATCTTGTTTAATGCTATATTTGGTGTGATGTTCATCTTGTTTAATGCTAGTATTTGGTGTGCTGTTCATCTTGTTTAATGCTATATTTGGTGTGATGTTCATCTTGTTTAATGCTATATTTGGTGTGATGTTCATCTTGTTTAATGCTATATTTGGTGTGATGTTCATCTTGTTTAATGCTATATTTGGTGTGATGTTCATCTTGTTTAATGCTATATTTGGATGTGAGGTTCATCTTGTTTAATGCTATATTTGGTGTGATGTTCATCTTGTTTAATGCTATATTTGGTGTGATGTTCATCTTGTTTAATGCTATATTTGGTGTGATGTTCATCTTGTTATGTTTAGATGGCTATATATTTGGTGTGATGTTCATCTTGTTTAATGCTATATTTGGTGTGATGTTCATCTTGTTTAATGCTATATTTGGTGTGATGTTCATCTTGTTTAATGCTATATTTGGTGTGATGTTCATCTTGTTTAATGCTATATTTGGTGTGATGTTCATCTTGTTTAATGCTATATTTGGTGTGATGTTCATCTTGTTTAATGCTATATTTGGTGTGATGTTCATCTTGTTTAATGCTATATTTGGTGTGATGTTCATCTTGTTTAATGCTATATTTGGTGTGATGTTCATCTTGTTTAATGCTATATTTGGTGTGATGTTCATCTTGTTTAATGCTATATTTGGTGTGATGTTCATCTTGTTTAATGCTATATTTGGTGTGATGTTCATCTTGTTTAATGCTATATTTGGTGTGATGTTCATCTTGTTTAATGCTATATTTGGTGTGATGTTCATCTTGTTTAATGCTATATTTGGTGTGATGTTCATCTGTTTAATGCTATATTTGGTGTGATGTTCATCTTGTTTAATGCTATATTTGGTGTGATGTTCATCTTGTTTAATGCTATATTTGGTGTGATGTTCATCTTGTTTAATGCTATATTTGGTGTGATAGTTCATCTTGTTTAATGCTAATATTTGGTGTGATGTTCTTCTTGTTTCATGCAATATTTGGTGTGATGTTCATCTTGTTTAATGCTATATTTTGGTGTGATGTTCATCTTGTTTAATGCTATATTTGGTGTGATGTTCAGCTTGTTTAATGCTATATTTGGTGTGATGTTCATCTTGTTTAATGCTATATTTGGTGTGATGTTCATCTTGTTTAATGCTATATTTGGTGTGCTGTTCATCTTGTTTAATGCTATATTTGGTGTGACTGTTCATCTTGTTTAATGCTATATTTGGTGTGATGTTCATCTTGTTTAATGCTATATTTGGTGTGATGTTCATCTTGTTTAATGCTATATTTGGTGTGATGTTCATCTTGTTTAATGCTATATTTGGTGTGATGTTCATCTTGTTTAATGCTATATTTGGTGTGACTGTTCATCTTGTTTAATGCTATATTTGGTGTGATGTTCATCTTGTTTAATGCTATATTTGGTGTGATGTTCATCTTGTTTAATGCTATATTTGGTGTGATGTTCATCTTGTTTAATGCTATATTTGGTGTGATGTTCGTCTTGTTTTAATGCTATATTTGGTGTGATGTTCATCTTGTTTAATGCTATATTTTGCGTGATGTTCATCTTGTTTAATGCTATATTTGGTGTGATGTTCATCTTGTTTAATGCTATATTTGGTGTGATGTTCTTCTTGTTTCATGCAATATTTGGTGTGATGTTCATCTTGTTTCATGCTATATTTGGTGTGATGTTCATCTTGTTTAATGCTATATTTTGTGTGATGTTCATCTTGTTTAATGCTATATTTGGTGTGATGTTCATCTTGTTTAATGCTATATTTGGTGTGATGTTCATCTTGTTTAATGCTATATTTGGTGTGATGTTCATCTTGTTTAATGCTATATTTGGTGTGATGTTCATCTTGTTTGATGCTATATCTTGGGGTGATGTTCATCTTGTTTGATGCTATATTTGGTGTGATGTTCATCTTGTTTAATGCTATATTTGGTGTGATGTTCATCTTGTTTGATGCTATACTTGGTGTGATGTTCATCTTGTTTGATGCTATATTTGGTGTGATGTTCATCTTGTTTAATGCTATATTTGGTGTGATGTTCATCTTGTTTAATGCTATATTTGGTGTGATTTTCATCTTGTTTAATGCTATATTTGGTGTTACGTTCATCTTGTTTAATGCTATATTTGGTGTGATGTTCATCTTAGTTTAATGCTATATTTGGTGTTATGTTCATCTTGTTTAATGCTATATTTGGTGTGAGGTTCATCTTGTTTAAAGCTATATTTGGTGTGCTGTTCATCTTGTTTAATGCTATATTTGGTGTGATGTTCATCTTGTTTAATGCTATATTTGGTGTGATGTTCATCTTGTTTAATGCTATATTTGGTGTGATGTTCATCTTGTTTAATGCTATATTTGGTGTGATGTTCATCTTGTTTAATGCTATATTTGGTGTGATGTTCATCTTGTTTAATGCTATATTTGGTGTGATGTTCATCTTGTTTAATGCTATATTTGGTGTGATGTTCATCTTTTTTTAATGCTATATTTGGTGTGATGTTCATCTTGTTTAATGCTATATTTGGTGTGATGTTCATCTTGTTTACTGCTATATTTGGTGTGATGTTCATCTTGTTTAATGCTATATTTGGTGTGATGTTCATCTTGTTTAATGCTATATTTGGTGTGATGTTCATCTTGTTTAATGCTATATTTGGATGTAATGTTATATCTTGTTTAATGCTATATTTGGTGTGATGTTCATCTTGTTTAATGCTATATTTGGTGTGATGTTCATCTTGTTTAATGCTATATTTGGTGTGATGTTCATCTTGTTTAATGCTATATTTGGTGTGATGTTCATCTTGTTTAATGCTATATTTGGTGTGATGTTCATCTTGCTTAATGCTATATTTGGTGTGATGTTCATCTTGATTAATGCTATATTTGGTGTGATGTTCATCTTGTTTAATGCTATATTTGGTGTGATGTTCATCTTTTTTAATGCTATATTTGGTGTGATGTTCATCTTGTTTAATGCTATATTTTGTGTGATGTTCATCTTGTTTAATGCTATATTTGGTGTGATGTTCATCTTGTTTAATGCTATATTTGGTGTGATGTTCATCTTGTTTAATGCTATATTTGGTGTGATGTTCATCTTGTTTAATGGCTATATTTGGTGTGATGTTCATCTTGTTTAATGCTATATTTGGTGTGCTGTTCATCTTGTTTAATGCTATATTTGGTGTGATGTTCATCTTGTTTAATGCTATATTTGGTGTGATGTTCATCTTGTTTAATGCTATATTTGGTGTGATGTTCATCTTGTTTAATGCTATATTTGGTGTGATGTTCATCTTGTTTAATGCTATATTTGGTGTGATGTTCATCTTGTTTAATGCTATAATTTGGTGTGATGTTCATCTTGTTTAATGCTATATTTGGTGTGATGTTCATCTTGTTTAATGCTATATTTGGTGTGATGTTCATCTTGTTTAATGCTATATTTGGTGTGATGTTCATCTTGTTTAATGCTATATTTGGTGTGATGTTCATCTTGTTTAATGCTATATTTGGTGTGATGTTCATCTTGTTTAATGCTATATTTGGTGTGATGTTCATCTTGTTTAATGCTATATTTGGTGTGATGTTCATCTTGTTTAATGCTATATTTGGTGTGATGTTCATCTTGTTTAATGCTATATTTGGTGTGATGTTCATCTTGTTTAATGCTATATTTGGTGTGATGTTCATCTTGTTTAATGCTATATTTGGTGTGATGTTCATCTTGTTTAATGCTATATTTGGTGTGCTGTTCATCTTGTTTAATGCTATATTTGGTGTGCTGTTCATCTTGTTTAATGCTATATTTGGTGTGATGTTCATCTTGTTTAATGCTATATTTGGTGTGATGTTCATCTTGTTTAATGCTATATTTGGTGTGATGTTCATCTTGTTTAATGATATATTTCGTGTGATGTTCATCTTGTTTAATGCTATATTTGGTGTGATGTTCATCTTGTTTAATGCTATATTTGGTGTGATGTTAATCTTGTTTAATGCTATATGTGGTGTGATGTTCATCTTGTTTAATGCTATATTTGGTGTGATGTTCATCTTGTTTAATGCTATATTTGGTGTGATGTTCATCTTTTTTTAATGCTATATTTGATGTGATGTTCATCTTGTTTAATGCTATATTTGGTGTGATGTTCATCTTGTTTAATGCTATATTTGGTGTGATGTTCATCTTGTTTAATGCTATATTTGGTGTGATGTTCATCTTGTTTAATGCTATATTTGGTGTGATGTTCATCTTGTTTAATGCTATATTTGGTGTGATGTTCATCTTGTTTAATGCTATATTTGGTGTGATGTTCATCTTGTTTAATGCTATATTTGTTGTGATGTTCATCTTGTTTACTGCTATATTTGGTGTGATGTTCATCTTGTTTAATGCTATATTTGGTGTGATGTTCCTCTTGTTTAATGCTATATTTGGTGTGATGTTCATCTTGTTTAATGCTATATTTGGTGTGATGTTCATCTTGTTTAATGCTATATTTGGTGTGATGTTCATCTTGTTTAATGCTATATTTGGTGTGATGTTCATCTTGTTTAATGCTATATTTGGTGTGATGTTCATCTTGTTTAATGCTATATTTGGTGTGATGTTCATCTTGTTTGATGCTATATTTGGTGTGATGTTCATCTTGTTTAATGCTATATTTGGTGTGATGTTCATCTTGTTTAATGCTATATTTGGTGTGATGTTCATCTTGCTTAATGCTATATTTGGTGTGATGTTCATCTTGCTTAATGCTATATTTGGTGTGATGTTCATCTTGTTCATTGCTATGTTTGTGTATCATAATAGTTTGTTAATTCCTTAATAATTATTCTATTTGCGAAGTTTATTAGATTGTGTTAATTACTTTTTTCGATATTAACCTGCATTTGAATCTTTCTTGTGGTTAATGACATTTTTTTTACTTGTACAACCTTTGTCATGAATACGATTTATATTCCTTCTCCTGAGGATGCTTAAGTATCTTCCGTGGATGAACCTCATAGGTTTAGCCTTCAGCAACTGCACGTTGGAACTATATAGTGATCTGAACCCAAACAAGCCACAGTTTTCCACGAAGGAGTTTTCTTTAAAGATGACTCCTGACACGCCCAAGTATACGGAGATTCTGCAAGTGAGCGCCACAGATTTGGACCTGAACGATACTCTGTATTACAGCCTTGGGAACTGCGAATTGAGGGATTATTTAAAAATTAATGAAACATCTGGAATACTGTGGGTAAATAAAAGTGTGCATTTTATAATCTACCTCATCGTTTTCTTGCATGTCTGCACGTTATTGTATTCTTTAATTTAGCTAAGCCAGGCGTGTATCTTGGTTATGTGCGCTAAACAATATAATTTGCAAGTGTGTTTCTAACAAAGGTGTACAGTATATAATATGGAATATATGGAAAGTGTGCAAAATATGGCTCTACGCTTCTTTGGTGAAGTTTCGAAGTGAACACCATCGACAGCTTGCGAAATTCAGACACATGTAGACACTCTTGAGATGGAGAGGAATAAAGCTGAAATGAAAGTTAATTGATAAAATAGCTGAATAAAACTGGATCAACCCAACCATCTTTTCCAGGATTAGGGGAAGTCAAAATACGGAATTAAACAAAAGGCTATACTGTAACATGTTAATTAAATCAAAGATAGATACAACCTGCCAGAAGAAAGATATGGGTTGTAGAGACCAGTAACACCAGAAAAACTGACAACATTCAGAATAACACAACAAAACATTAAGATACAATTACTCTCATGCGAGTAGCCCAAAGAATGATGATACATGTACGAGTATATACTGGTGGGTCTGCATGTACTACCACCAACAAATCAGATTATCGTGGTTATGTAGAATAATTAGTTGCCCATCGCAAGCCATGATGGCGACATCATGGGATGGTTTTTGTCTTAATAACTTTCTGACTTTGGATTATAGTGAAGGAGAAGCTGGGTTGGTCATCAAACTCACTCTCTGGTCCCGAACTATCTTTGGCTAGTGGCATGACATATATCAAGACGACTGGAGATAATTCAGGATGCAGGGGCCACTTGATACCTGCGGTGTTCGAACAACGCCGTTTCCGTTCATCGCTTTGAGATGCGAGTGCTTCACCTCTCGACCATAGATGATGAACTGTCTGATGCTTGCACTGTGGTTTACACCAACTATGAAGCTGAATTCTCTCTGCTGGAGGTCGCATTGTACCAATTGATGATCGTTTTGGTTGCCTTTCACTCAAACGCTAAAACAGTGCTATTTTTTAGACTAAATGTCCGTCTTTCATTATAAAATGCTGGACATTGTAGACCTATTCGTATCCATATGTCTTTACACATTCTTCACATTGTCACGTCCCATTTCGACAAAGACGTGATGCAATGCATCATTAGGCACTCGAACACACCATTCAATGACATGATAGAGAGATGCATAGAGCGGATCACGACAAGAACAACAACACCCAGCATGAACTACAGACTTACTTACTGTCCGTGTCCAAGCACCACGTTACATATCTTGCATCCAGTATTCAGCGACTTGGATTGCCTTGTCATTTGCCTTCAGCATGTCGCGCCTATTGCATGTTTCCTGGAGGTTGGGGCAGGTCATCAGGTGGTCTGGGTTATGTAATGCGCCGCAATCATATGTGTCATCATCGGTGTATCCTCATCGCTTCATATCCCTCTTATACCGTGATACAGCAGTTCGGAGTCTGTTCAGCCACTTCCATGTTGTGTATGGTAGATGCTGTCCAGGAGCAGGTTCCTCCCAACGTTCCATCTCTGGGGCCTGCAGCAATTCGTGCCACCTCTCGATACGGCGACTTCCAGGGTTTTATGTATGGGGTTTTATGTTTTTAGAAAGCTATGTCTGGATTTGAGTCTTGTGTTTTGTACCTGATGTCCAAACATTGGGTGCCTTGGGTCGTGCTCCTGTTTTTCTCGTTCGATTTCTACTGCGACGCTTCTTCGGATCTTGGGGGGTGAAATGCCAATTAGGGGGTATATTTTATCAATGGGGGTTGACTTTAGATACAATGATACTATCCGACCCACCTCATTTATTGCTGTATCAACTAGCCTCGCAGTTTTTCCAGACTGGCGCAGCGTATTCAGCTGCGGAGAAACACAAGGCAAATGTAGATGTCCGAAGAACTGATGGATGTGCCAATGCCCCCTCCCCCATGCCCCCCCCCCCGACCATGTCCCGGCAGTTTTCTGATGATATTATTCCTTGCGTGTATCTTACGCGTTGTGCCTTAGCAGTGCGTTATGTAAGACAATGTGCAGTCTAATTTCAAGCCTAGATATTTGGGAGCCATGCAGTGTGCAAGTTCCTGCCCTTGCCACCTAATCTGAAGTTTTCTTTTTGCCTCTCTGTTTCTGAGGGACATACCTGGGTTTAACTGGGATTTGGTTTAAGGTGATTCTTGTGGTTGTATTCTACAAGGGCATTGAGATAACTTGACAGTTTACTTTTCACTTCCTCAAACCATTTTCCCTGGGCATCTTCTTCTTCTTCTTCTTCATCGTACGCAGTCAGACAGTAACCATTATTTTTTCGAAAGAAGCGGCGGTCATCCTGAGGCTGTCGACACTGCCATAGAGCTTGTCTTGTGGTTCCACTGGTGATGGCCACATCTGCTCTCTCTGATCTTCGTATGTCAGGCAGTTCTGCAGCAGATGCTCAGAGGGCATTTTCCCGGTACCACACAGGCATTCGTCGGTACCACCTATCTTCAATTTGTTGAATAGGTGGTACCTCAGTCTATTGTGGCCAGTGCGAAGTCTGAAGACAACGACCTGCTCTCTTCTGTTCAACTGGTAATAGGCATCGTTTTTGGTGTAGCCGGTATGTTCAGTTTCCAATTTGGTCATGTATCTGGCTTTAATAAGCCGTTTTGAATCATTGTTCGTCATACTAGTATCTGTTTGTGGTAGTCTTGCACCTTCTTTTGCGAGTCTGTTTGCCTCCTCGTTGCCTTGGATGTTGCAGTGTGATGGGACCGACTGTACCACTACCATAGTTGACAGAGTACTGCTCTTAAGTCATTAAGCTCGGTGTTTTTCTGGCTTTTTAGCGCTGTGACTACGGCCAGAGCATCTGTGAGCAGGACTGTATGGCTTTCATTTTCTTTATGTATCACCATTTCTTCCACTGCCGCGCTCAGTGCCTCTACCTCCGCTCTGAAATTGCTTGTGTACTTACCAGTAGCGAATGACAGTGATATTTTTCTGCCATATGGTAGGTTTAGGAATGCTCCTGCCCCTCCGTTCTGTGTAGTGTTTGTTACAGAACGGTCGGTGTATGCATGGGTCCAGTCCATGCTTGGGTAGTTTTTCGATATCAAGCTTAGGGTAGTATCTCTCCTTTCTTTTTCAGTCTGGCAGTTTTTGTTTCCAATCCCTGGTATATTTTCTACCACCTCTGGAAATATATACTGCCTCCAGGTAGGTTTTCGTACAGTAGTGATGGGCTTTCTCCGCTTTAGTTTTTCATTTTCCAAATTGTTTAGTCTCTGGTGCACTGGATGGTCAGTCAGTCTTCGGAGTTTTTTTGACTGCAACTGGGCTCTGCAGTCTCTTCTATCGGCCATGGATTGCAGTTTTGTAATCTTTTCAAGTTCTACAATTGGCGTTGACTTCATGCCTCCTGTTATAACTCTCATGGCTTGGTTTTGAAGTTTGCTAACCTTATCGAAGTTCTCATTTGCTGCTGTTGTCCATCCCGCAATGCCATACTCGAGAACTGGTCTCACTTTTCCAGTGTACAGTTTCTTTAGTATACTTTCGTCTGCGCCCCAGCTTGTGCCAGCAAGTTTCCTCATGATTGCCATTCTTTCTCTGGCTTTCATTCGGTTTCTCTCATTCTGACTTTTCCATGTCATGCGCCGATCAAATGTGACTCCCAGATAGGTTGGGTTGTCGTTTGGCTGCAGGAATTTGCCATTTAGACTTAATTTGGTGTTTTGGGGTTTGATTGAAAGCGAGAATATTGTACATGTGGTTTTCTCCTCGTTTATTTTGACCAGCCATGAGTTCGCCCAGTCTTCCAGCGATGTTAGGGCCTGCTGCATCCAATTTCTTGCTATGGTGAGATTCTTTTCAGAGGTCCACATAGCCAGATCGTCTGCAAACATTGAGCTATGGACTCTTCTTGGTATATTCTCTGTAATGTCGTTTTTATACACCAGGAAGAGTGTAGGTGACAGTACTCCCCCTTGGGGTACTCCCTGCTCGCGTGTCACCTTTTTGCTCATCTGCCTTTGTACTTGGACTCTGGCCGTCCTTTTTTTGAGGTAGTGGTTGATCCATTTGTACATTCTCCCACAAACTTCACTTCTCCTTAGCTTGACTCTAAGTCCATCTTTCCAGACTTTGTCAAATGCCTTTTCCAGGTCCACCCAAACCGCTGCTGTCTGTTTCTGTGCCTGGTAGGCATCTTCTATTTCCTATTTCGTTTATCATACGTTCCATCAGCTTGCCGACACAGCTCAGTAGGCTGATGGGCCTGTATCCATTCGGATCTGTTTTGTCTTTTCCTTTCTTTGGTACTGGTACAAGTACTGCGTCTTTCCATGCCTGGGGTACAATACCCCTTTTCCAGCTTTGGTTCAGGTCTGATAGCAGTTTCCTTTTCGCTTTTTGGCCCAGTCCCATCAGTATTTCGTTTGTTATCCCGTCTTTTCCGGGAGATTTCCTTTTCTTTAATGTTCTCATGTCCTCTTCCATTTCACTCATTGTTAATTATGCTCTTCTGGTGCCGTATTGATGTTTTCGTGCCCCTTTTTGCTCTTCACTAATGTCTGTATGCCTATCTGCAGGGACCTCGATTTTGTTTCCTGTGGCATAGTGTTCGACAAAAGCGTTTGCGGCTTTTTTTCCAGTGAGCAAGTTTTCGCCCTGCTTGATGGTAATTTGTTTGTTTGAAGGGGTTTCGTCATTCATGGCTCTGACTAGCTTCCATAGTTTGTTCCCTTCTTTGTCTAGGTTGAGGCTTTCAGTTTTGTTTTTCCAGCTTTCTCTTGCTGTTATGTTCAGAGTGTATTTGCGGCTTTGAGGGCGATAATTGCCTACGTAGATTTTTTTCGCTCTGCCATGTTCCTAGCATTTGTGTCTGCATCTTCAGCTTTCTGCAACTTATCATTCCAATAAGGCTTATAGTTTTTACTAGCCCGTCTTGGGATTGTTTCAGTGGCGGCTTGCATTATTGCCTTGCTTAGGCTCTCCACCATGGGCTTCATTTTGTTGTTTCGTGTGTTGATGGTTTTACACAGCCCATCAGTCAGGATTGCAAGTCTTTCCCGGTCGGCTCGTTTGTAATTCCAACGTGGGAGCGGTTTTTTGTTCTTTGGGCCTACTTCCATATCAATGTCTAGCCTAATCGGCCTTTTGTTGCTACCTACCAGTTGGTTTAGCACCTGGCGGTCTATTTTATGGTGTATGTCCTGTGTGGAGAAAGACAAATCTGGAGTCGAGGTGGTATGCCATGTTCTAGAATAGAGACTAGGGCTATCCTCCGGCCTATTGATTAGGGAGAGATTTGTATCTATCTCCCAATATTTCCACTTCGTCACTTCTGCTGTCTGTGTCCAAGTATCCCCATCTCTCCGAGCGGCTGTTGATTTCTCCAACTACTTTGCAGTTGGAGTCTTTGACTTCCATACTCGAAAGCGATAGGTCTCTATTTGGTGGTCCGTACAGATTGAAAATGCGGAGCTTCGTCTCTTGAGCCATTATGTCAACTCCTACAATTTCTGCTTGTCCGGTGTGATTGACAGATACCGCGCTACTCGGTATGCAGTTTCGGGTCAGTATCAGGACCCCTTCTTTGTGACCTTCTCTATCGAGACGGAAGGTCTGGTATCCTCTGATTGAGAATTTATGGTTATTGTTGAGGTGCGTTTCCTGGATACATGCCACGTCCATCTTGGCTTCATGCAGGTGATGTGTTAGGGAAAGCTTTTTGTTAATGACTCCCTCCGTATTCCACTGTAGTATTTTGAGAGTTATGAGTCTTTGGTCAATATAAATTGCCCCATAGCCATGTGCCTTGACTCCACAACACATGGGTGGGGGACCACCAGTAATTAAGGGCTTCGAGGCGTGAGGCCCGGCACTCTCGCTGAGTGGGGGACTCCGCAGGATGAGCGCCATACGTTTTTCTGATCGGTTGTACTGTTATCATACTGCGATTTACGTTGCCCTGTTTCGTTAGGCTTGTGGCCCCGTGCATACGATTTCAACAAGCGTTTTTGTAGGGATGCCCTCCTTAGCCTTTGGCTGTCCCCAGCCTATCTGCAAGGCAGCAGTTGTTTGTGATCAGAGGTGTCTCTCTTATGGAAGTTGTATAACCAGACTAACGAGTCTTCACTACTCGTGTCTATAGGGTGCAGTGATGATATATGAGATGATATATGATATAGACTGGTTTACCCGGAAGAGAGGCAGTGTGTATGTATCCCAGGATGGTCACGTCCTGCCAGAAACGTAGCATTTGCATGTGAGTTGGGTATCTCTTTGCTCCCTTCATTTTCTAGGCTTCTATACAGGGATGGTACGCCTAGCATTCCCCGCCACCTGGGGTGTTGACATAGTGGGGCAGGTGTGTAATGTCCGCTATTCTGCATTTCTTCTGCGTCCATTGGTATGGCTGATAGCGTACAGAGGTAGATATCGCAGCAGAAGTGCATTTAACCAGGGGACAAGCCTGGTAATGTCACGGAGATGTTGTTCGCCTGGTTTGAGGACATATCTCGTGGTCAAGGAATGAGTCTCGACAGTTCACAGTGAGGTGGCTGCTCTACTGTTTTCGACACCCCGACCAAGAACTAAGTCTTATGTTGGTGGTTTTGCGCCCCATCGCCGTATAGGGTGAATATCGAGCAGCTATCCGCCCGCTTTAATCGGCGGATGGAAGGAACCTCTTTCTGTGGCTCGACCTGGTAGGGTTGAGGAGTGATCCCCAGGTCCCGACCATATCGAGGCCTTCGATTGCAGTGAAGCTGAGATTTTGAGCGGGATTCCGGCTTACATGCGTCCGGCCGTAATCCCTCACATGGTAGCCTCGCGCCATTGGCTTATCAGCCTGGTACGTGAACCAAATGTCTGCGGCGCCTCTCGAGCTGAGCAGAATTTCCGTAGCAACGCTCTGTCATTTGTATGGTAAAACTGACATTTCTTTCGATGTTCTATTTCCAGTACCCGTTCACTATTTGACAAGGACGAATTAATCAAGGGCTTTTGTTTGTCAGTGACCAGGTATCTGGAACCTGCGGTTTCTGCGGGGTTGAGACACGATTTCCATAGCGTTCCTTCATTAAAAGGTTAGAGAGCTGATCTGCCTTCCGTGGGTCAAATACCAGTACACGTTCACTATTAGACCCAACGAAAGTGCTCTCGATTTGTCTGTCGTTCTACAGTATTTGCGTGTTGAGTAAAATTAAGCCGCAGGCTCCACTCCTGGTGGTGCCCTTCCGTCAATTCCTTTAAAGAACACTGGATGCAGGACAGTCACGTATCCGAGAGTATAGCCCCAGTTTTTTAAGGGTCTAATTCCAGCACCCGTTCCATATTAGACCCAATGAAAATGCTCTCGGCCTTTCAATCATTTCAGTGTTTGGCCGTGTTGAGTCAAATTAAACCGCAGGTTCTACTCCTGGTGGTGCCCTTCCGTCAATTTCTTTAAGTTTCAGCTTTGCAACCATACTTCCCCCGGAACCAAAACACTTTGGTTTCCCGGAAGCTGCCCGCAGAGTCATCGAAGCAACTCCTACGGATCGCTAGTCGGCATCGTTTATGGTCAGAACTACGACGGTATCTGATCGTCTTGGCGCTTCTGACTTTCGTTCTTGATTAATGAAAACATTCTTGACAAATGCTTTCGCAGTAGCTCGTCTTGCGGGGATCCAAGAATTTCACCTCTAACGCCGCAATACGAATGCCCCCGTTTGTCCCTGTTAATCATTACCTCTAGTTCCGAAAACCAACAAAATAGAACCGAGGTCCTATTCCATTATTCCATGCACCATTATTCAGGCAGCCGAGGCCTGCTTTGATCACTCTAATTTTTTTAAAGTAAGCGCGCCGTCCACCCAGGACGCTCAGCGAAGAGCACCCGTGGGAGAGAACCGGGAGACGGTAGGGCAGGAGATAACGGGCAGTGAACCGGCGCGAGCCGGACCGCCCACCTGCCCGCCTACCACGAGCTTTTTAACTGCAACAACTTTAATATACGCTATTGGAGCTGGAATTACCGCGGCTGCTGGCACCAGACTTGCTCTCCAATAGATCCTTGTTAAAGGGTTTAAAGTGTACACATTCCAATTACGGGGCTTCGAAAGAGTCCCGTATTGTTATTTTTCATCACTACCTTTCCGGGCCGGAAATCAGTAAGTTGCGCGCCTGCTGCCTTCCTTGGATGTGGTAGCCGTTTCTCATGCTCCCTCTCCGGAATCGAACCCTGATTCCCCGTTACACGTTACAAACATGGTAGACATGTCACCTACCATCGACATTTGATAGGGCAGACATTTGAAAGATGCGTCGCTGGCACATGAGGCCATGCGATCAGCACAAAGTTATCCAGAGTCACCAGTGGGGACGCCGTAACCCCGCGAGGGGAAACGACGATTGGTTTTGAACTAATAAAAGCGCTCTTTCCGCGAGGGTCAGAGCTTGGTAAGCATGTATTAGCTCTAGAATTGCCACAGTTAATCAAGTAGGATCGTGTAATCTAAGGAACCTCGACTGATTTAATGAGTCATTCGCCGTTTCACCGTGAGACAGTGTGAACTTAGATATGCATGGCTTAATCTTTGAAACACGCATATGACTACTGGCAGGATCAACCAGATATATGTCGGAGACGTACGTACCGCACACACCGGTCGGCAAAGGACGGGTGTGTAAAAAGCCTCACTCGGACGGCCGCAGGGACCGACTGAGGAACGGACGGACGGTTGTTCCACCCGTCCCTCACTCTTTCGACCTAGGACCGCCTGACAGGGGCCCCTACACACACCAGACGATTGACCGACCGACCGGGCTCGCTCGAGGAGGGATGGCAGCGCTCTGTGCAGAACGGATCACAACGACCCCGGCGATGAATTTCACTGAGACTAGAGACAATTTGGCCTGCCGGCCTGCCCTTCTCCCGAGGGTCGGTCCCCGGGAGAACACAGGGCCTTCAGGCACGATTCCTGCTTTCCATTTGCCGGTCACAAGCTCTTTGCGAGTGCCTGACCACCAGCGAGACGAACTGTCGAGCTCTGCTATAACCCTTCGAAAAATCACCACCGACTGTCAAAGTTTCTCGTTACGGACCAGAGCATAGCACCTCATTGGCGGCCACGACAAAAAAAAAACCGCTTCCCGATACCTCTACAGGGAAAGGCGGGCAAGCATTTTCCGCAAGCCCGCGCTATCGCTCCGCTGGCGGGACTGAGATCGCTTTACGACCCTAGGCATCAATTGCTGTGTCATCAGCATAGGTTAATTTCCTTGTGAATGAGTAGGTAATTAGTATATATGTTATATAGCATGGGTGCTAGAACTCTTCCTCTTGCCAGGCCGTTGTTTTGATTTCGCCATCTGCTGTCTTTTATCCCCAGAGTTACAAAGAATCGCCTCTTTTTCATGAGGCATTTGATGATATTGGTCAGACGCCAATCTGTTGTCACAGTGTATAGCTTTGATAGTAGTCTCCGATGGTTTATTGTGTCATATGCTGCACTTAGATCAATATCTAAAAATCTGGCAAAGATGGCGCCGTAACTGGCTGCTAGTCTACATTTCTCTACTGTTTTGGATCATTATGGATGCCGCCAAGCCACGGATTTGCCTGGAATTCACACTAGTCGACGACTTACACTTGTGTTCACGGATAGGTGAAGTTGTTTTCCGTCTGTACTTGTTATTTCGTTCTTTTTTTGTGATTTCTTCCATCCGTTTATCCTGGTCTGGACGCCGGTTGAATGGCGCTACGCTTAAACTAGTTATACCTCTGTCGTATCTCACGGTTTAGTTCTGCCGGTTCACCTTCACGAATATGGCGTGTGGGAATTTTAGATGCTACTATGATGAACTGAATACAGCTGGGGAGAGATGCCAGACTCACTCACACGCTGAGTGTTGTCCATACCACCTTTTGTGGTTATCGAAAAAGGCACGACAAACTGCGTTAGATGCCTTCTCACCTTTCTACCCTCCGGGTTACATGTTTACGGAAAGGCTTCGGTGGTAACCCTGAGGCAAAATCTGCATCCTATGCTATCTCCAGTCGTCTCGATGAATGTCTTGCCACTGGCAACAGGTAGCTTAGGCTCTGTGAGTGAGGTTGACAAAAGGCGCAGTTTCTTCCTCACTTTAATCCAAATCTCCGCGCAAGTCACCCATTTCAGCGGACACAGCAAGAGATACGACTGTCCACACGGCTGAACAAAGAGAGTGGTCTTCATCACTTGTGATGGACAAACTATCAGATCAATATAGGCTACTCCTGTAACCTGTTTGCGTTGGTAACCATTTTTTATAAATTGTGTTAGGTTAAGGATTTGACTGCTGCAAGATCTTCCAGGTCTGAAACCAGCTTGTTCCATGATCAGCTTCTCGTCCATCGAGGGGGAGATGCGATTCAGGATCAGCTTTTCAAAGATCTTATTCATGTGACATAACAGCGATACTGGACGGAAGTTCTTAGGTTCGGTTGGTGGTTTTCCTGGTTTTATCAGATCAACCACATGAGTTTTCCTCCAGATCTTAGGTTCGGTTGGTGGTTTTCCTGGTTTTATCAGATCAACCACAGGCGATTTCCTCCAGATCTTAGGTTCGGTTGGTGGTTTTCCTGGTCTTATCAGCGCAACCACATGAGATTTCCTCCAGATCTTAGGTTCGGTTGGTGGTTTTCCTGGTTTTATCAGCGCAACCACATGAGATTTCCTCCAGATCTTATGTTCGGTTGGTGGTTTTCCTGGTTTTATCAGCGCAACCACATGCGATTTCCTCCAGATCTTAGTAATTTGCATTTTGTCAATGCAGGTGTTCATTAGCCTTAGCGGCCAATTGATTGTTTCTTGTCCGAATTTTAAATTTGTTCAGTTCTTAGTCCATCGGGAACTAGAAACTATAAACAGCTCATAAGAACAGCAAATAAGAAAACGTGGCTGAACAGATGGTCCACGTGAAACACCAGGAGGGAGGTCTACAGACATAAATGGAAAGTCCCAATCTAAATAACAATGTAAATTAACTCACAAGGAAAGATCAGAACACCATTTTCTAACCGAAAACCCAACACATCCAAATTAACACACACCTGAACCACACAAAACACTCCAGAGTGACACATGGGCACATCTCCAAGCGAATCGTTGATCATCATCTCTAGGATTGCTGGGATCTCAACGATCTTAGATACATGTTTTATTTCTGAGGTCAGATACATGGAACACTTCGTATGGCAACATTCAACAACGGACACACACACGTAGATCTACTAGATGACACTGGACCGATGGGCGACAGCCCGGATCTTCATGGATCATTAACAACGTTATGCTAAGCACGAGCTGCTGAATCAAGTGACATCCGGTGTCCTTTACTGCGGTATCGTGTGACTCGGGTGTCGCTTACTGTGGTATTGGGTGTCGCCGGTGCTGCTTACAGTGGTCATTGATGTCTCCTGTGTGCCTTACTGTGGTATCGTATGTTTCCGGTATCCCTTGCTGTGGTATTTTGTGTTCCGGGTGTCCTGTACTGCGGTATCGTGTCCCTGGTGTCCCTTGTTATGGTATCGTCAGATTCGGGTGTTCTTTACTGTTATAGCGTGTGCCTCCGGTGCCTCTAACTGCGGTACCGTGTGTCTCCAGTATCCCTTACTGGAGTAGCGTGTGGCTCTGGTGTCCCTTACTATGTTATCGTGTGCCTCTGGCGTCCCTTACTGTAGTATCGTGTGTCTCTGGCGTCCCTTACTGTGGTATCGTGTGCCTCTGGCGTCCCTTACTGTGGTATCGTGTGCCTCTGGCGTCCCTTACTGTGGTATCGTGTGCCTCTGGGGATATCTACTGTGGTATCATTTCCCTCTGTCGTCCCTTACTGCGGCATCGTGTGCCTCTGGTATCACTTACTGCGGTATCGTGTGGCTCTGGCGTCCCTTACTGTGGTACCGTGTGCCTCTGGCGTCCTTTATTGCGGTATCGTGTGCCTCTGGCGTCCCTTACTGCGGTATTGTGTGACTCTGGCGTCTCTTACTGTGGTATCGTGTGCCTCTGGCGTCCCTTACTGCGGTATCGTGTGACTCTGGCGTCCCTTACTGCAGTATCGTGTGCCTCTGGCGTCCCTTACTGCGGTATCGCGTGACTCTGGCGTCCCTTACTGCGGCATCGTGTGACTCTGGCTTTCCTTACTGCGGCATCGTGTGACTCTGGTGTCCCTTGCTGTGGTATCGGCCCCTATAGTTACATGATGCCATTAATGATACCCAAAAAGGGTTGGCCATAAATATATGAATATTATTTTGTAAAACACATTGCGATAGAAACAACCGCCATAATGACACTTGAAGTAATTTGTTGTATACTCTCTGTGATAAGCTATCTTATATGCTTCCTGGATGGACTGGTGGGCGACGGGAACAACAGGTCGTAGTGTATTTAGCGGAATGTCTCAGCCAACATGTAATGATGACATAAATAAACTACATAGAAGAGATCAAAGTATCATGTTTCATATCCGAACAGGACATACAAGAGTCAATAGCCACTTGAACCACATCAATCCCCAACACCTGCACTTGTGCAGTCATTGCTCGCATTCTGATGAAACAGTACGATACTTACTCATTGCGCTTGTTGAACATATTGTAAGCACTGCCGACAATTACCGACACACGTACGGAGCAGTGAAACAACTACCAAGAGCAGGCTTGTTCAGCATCTTTGAGATAATAACAGTAACAACAACAACATATGCTTTCTAATCAAGTGAAACAGATGAATATATGAAGATGTCCTGCTACTGTGTCTCCACATAGCGAGAGTGGAACAGCAGTGAAAGTCAATTCAGAACGGAAATTATTTATAACAAGTTAGTTCAATTCACTTAAACAAACTTATATCCCTACATCATACATTTCCATCGCCTATAGGCTTCCTAACCAGGTTTTAAAGTCTATGACGGTGATCTGCACTGGTTCACAGAGTTGTGTGCGGCCGGCTTTCGAGAGGGATGAATGGTTTAGTATTGAGGAGAACGTGAGACTGGGTTACGTTGTTTCCCTTCTGCTGATTGGATAGGCGATGGGATGGGTTAGACAACGTCCATACACAACGGCCTATTCGGTAATTGGTGGATGGATGATTGGCACCTAAATGACCTAGAATTTGCAGATAATATGCCTCTACTGAATTCTGGTATAGCAGGGGCGCTGGACAAGACACACCAACTCTGCGGCGTGACCAAGCAAATGGGCGTCTTAAGATGGGTGCCTCTAATATTTGAAGCGTGCATCTTACACTCACAGGGACTGATGCCCAACTCAATGGTCAAGTGAAACAGACAGTTGAGATTGTTCACCTGTTTCTGTAGTAAATTGACGCATAATAGAGACTTTGAGAGGAGAGTTCTCAATCGAATCGCCGTGGCATGAAATGTTTTCTACCAATTAGCGAATGTGAAGATTACACTTTTGAGTAAATGTATCAAGCCCATGATACTTAACTCTAATGTCATCTCAGTGCTCAAGTATGGTTGTGCAAGCTGGAAAATGACAAAGACGCTTGAAAATAGATTGAATGCGTTTGAAAATACATGCATTAGACGTTTATTGCTCATTGGCTGGAAATAATTCATTACTACTGAGCAAGAACGATTATAGGCCAACCAAAAATATGTTTTTATGTCATCAGGAAGGATCCTTGGACGTGGATCGGGTGCGTGCTCAAGAAAAACAGTGGTAGACTCACGTTGCAGGCGATTGTATATAAATCTAGCAGGAGGGGGAGGTGGGATGGATGCAGAGAGACTATACAGAGCGACAACAAGAAAGGGTGTAGCCCTTGGGTTAGGGAACATGCAAGAACTACAGATAGTGGGAGGGACCGATTGAACTAGAGAAATTTGAGTTCTGCCTTGTGCGCTTTCTTTGGCGCTGAACGACCATTGCGAAATAAATAGTCGTAATAATGTATTAGTAATAGTTGTCCAATGATTGAATGACATAATTGTCTTCGATAGTTGCGGTATGTTTCCACAATGAAGATGAACGGCTGTCATGATTATTCTCTATAGATAGTTGGTCATTACAGTTAGAAGAATCGGCCGTCCACCAATTCAATGAGGGACATGACGTCATGCGAAATGCCATCCGAGGGCTGAGAAACATCGCTCAGGATCGAGCTGTTTGTAGACTGACAGTTGAAGGAGGTATAGTAGATGCTCGTAGATGCGTTCTGGCTGCATAGAAAAGAGTAAGACTAAAGAGATCAAGGAAAAGCCAGGCAAGTCAAGCCGTGAATATGCATTTACAGTCATAACAGACAGTGTCAAAATACAGGAGACAGAGCTGGACAAAACTCACATGGCATCACGCGCGTGATCTTCATAGATTGAGACACTTACCATGAGGATGAGGATGAATAGTTGACCATCGCAAGCGAAGATGGCGACAACATCACACTTCTGCTGCAAAATATATTTTCTTATGGTTGTAATAATGAATTCTAGAACGGCATACCGCGCCACATTCAGGGCACACGTGTAGGAAGCCGGATGTGGAATCATCAGAGGTTTTGCAGTTAGGCATCACGCTTTCAGAAAATATTTAATATACGCGATCTGAGCACCACAGGTGACGTCAATGTTAAAGCTTTTTTTAAGACAATTTTAAGGAGTTTCTGCAGCGTTTCTTCTGCTTCCCCGTGGAGCGCTTGCCTATTGTGAGCTTATCTTGTAACAGAAGCTTGGAGATTTTCTAGTCAGGTATGAGAACAACACGTTCAGCTCACCTTAGCTGTCCGATTTTCAGAAGTGCATGGCTACCACATCCAAGGAAGGCAGCAGGCGCGCAACTTACCCACTCCAGGCACGGAAAGATAGTGACGAAAAATAACAATACGGGACTCTTTCGAGGCCCCGTAATTGGAATGAGTACACTTTAAACCCTTTAACGAGGATCTATTGGAGGGCAAGTCTGGTGCCAGCAGCCGCGGTAATTCCAGCTCAAATAGCGTATATTAAAGTTGTTGCAGTTAAAAAGCTCGTAGTTGGATCTCAGGCGCAGGAGAGCGGTCCGGCTCGCGCCGGTTCACTTCCCGTTGTCTCCTGCCCTACCGTCTGCCGGCTCTCTCCCACGGGTGCTCTTCGCTGAGCGTCCTGGGTGACCGGCGCGTTTACTTTGAAAATTTAGAGTGTTCAAAGCAGGCCTCGGCTGCCTGAATAATTCTGCAGGGAATAATGGAATAGGACCTCGGTTCTATTTTGTTGGTTTTAGGAACTGCAGGTAATGATTAACAGGGACAAACGGGGGCATTCGTATTGCGGCGTTATAGGTGAAATTCTTGGATCGCCGCAAGACGAGCTACTGCGTAAGCATTTGTCAAGAATGTTTTCATTTATCAAGAACGAAAGTCAGAGGCGCGAAGACGATCAGATACCGTCGTAGTTCTGACCATAAACAATGCCGACTAGTGATCCGCAGGAGTTGCTTCGCTGACTCTGCGGGCAGCTTCTGGGAAACCAAAGTGTTTGGGTTCCGGGGGAAGTATGTTTGCAAAGCTGAAACTTAAAGGAATTGACGGAAGGGCACCACCAGGAGTAGAGCCTGCGGTTTAATTTGATCAACACGGCCAAATACTGACATGATTGACATGCCGAGAGCACTTTCGTTTGGTCTAATATGGAACGGGTGCTGGAATTAGACCCTCGAAAATCTGGGGCTATCCTCTCGGTAACTTGATTGTCTCGCATCTAGTGTTCGCTAAAGGAATTGACGGAAGGGCACCACCAGGAGTGGAACCTGCGGCTTAATTTGACTGAACACGCCAATACTGTAGAACGACTGACAAATCGAGAGCACTACCGTTGGATCTAATAATGAAAGTACGCTGGTATTAGACTCACGGAAGACAAGTCAGGTCTCTAACATTCTAATGAAAGAACGCTACGGAAATCGTGTTTAACCCCACAGAAACCGCAGATTTCAAATACCTGGTCATTGACAAACAAAAACCCTCAATTAATTCGTCTGGTCAAATAGTGAACGTGTGCTGGAAATAGACCATCTGAAGGCAGGTCAGTTTTACCCTACTAATGACAGAGCGTTGCTACGGAAATCCAGCTCAATTTTTAGAGAAGCCGAAGACACTTTCGTTCACGTACCAGGCTGATAAGCCAATGGCGCGGGGCTACCATGTGAGGGATTACGGCCGAACCCCTGTAAGCCGGAATCCCGCCCAAAATCTCAGCACCACTGCAATGGGAGGCTCCTACATGTTCGGGACCTGGGGCTCGCGCCCCAGTCCTATCCGGTAGAGCCGCAGAAAGAGGTGACTGCCTTCTGCCGATCAAAGCGGGCGGGCAGCTGCTTGATATTTACCTTATACGGCGATGGGGTGCGAAACCACCAACAGAAGACTTAGTTCCTGGTCGGGGTGTCGAAAACGGTAGACCGGCCACCTCACTGTGAACTGTAGAGACTCAACCAATGACCATGAGATCTGTCCGCACACTAGGCGAACAACATCTCCGTGACATTACCAGGCCTGTCCCCTGGTTAAACTCCTGCATCGATCTCTACCTATGTACGCTATCAACCATACCAATGGACGCAGGAGAGATGCAGACTAGCGGACATTGCACATCTGCCCAACTGTGTCAACCTCCCAGGTGGCGGGAAATGCTAGGCGTACCATCACTGAAGATGTGCCGAGAAAATAAAGGGAGCAAAGAGATACCCCGCCCACATGCACATGATACGTTTCTGGCAGGACGTGACGAACCTGGTATACAGACACACTCGACTGCCTCTCTTCCGTGTTAGTACAAACCAATACATAGTCCATATCATATATCATATATTACATCCCATATATCATTACCGCATCCTATAGACACGAGTAGTGAAGACTCGTCTGTCTTGTAAGACAACTTCCATATAAGAGAAAATTCTGACCACAAACAACTGCTGCCTTGCAGATAGGCTGGGGACAGCCAAAGGCTAAGGAGGGCATCCCTTCAGAAACGCCTGTTGAAATTGGATGCACGGGGCCACAAGCCTAACGAAACAGTGCAACGTAAATCGCAGTATGATGACAGTACAACCTATCAGAAACACGTTTGGCGCTCATCCTGCGGAGTCCCGCCAGGCAGCGAAAGTGCCGGGCCTCACGCCTTGAAGGGGCCCACCCTTGACTACTGGTGGTCACCCACCCATGAGTTGTGGAGTCAAGGCACATGGCTATGGGGGAACTTCCATTGACCAAAAACTCAAGACCCTCAAAATACTACAGTGGAATGCGGAGGGAGTCATTAATAAAAAACTTTCCCTTATACATCACCTGCATGAAGAAAAGATTGACGTGGCATGTATCCAGGAAACGCACCTCAACAATAATCATAAATTCTCAATCAGAGGATACCATACCTTCCGTCTCGATAGAGAAGGCCACAAAGGAGGGGTCCTGATACTGACCAGAAACTGCATACCGAGTAGCGCGGTACCTGTCAGTCACACCGGTCAAGCAGAAATTGTAGGATTTGACATAATGGCTCAAGAGACGAAGCTCCGCATTTTCAATCTGTTCGGACCACCAAATAGAGACCTATCGCTCTCGAGTATGGAGGTCAGAGACTCCAACTGCATAGTAGTTGGAGATTTCAACAGCCACTCGGAGAGATGGGGATACTCTGACACAGACAGCAGAGGTGACGAAGTGGAAGATTTGGAGATAGATACAAATCTCTCCCTAATCAATGGGCCGGAGGATAGCTATAGTTTCTATTCTAGAAAATGGCGTACCACCTCGACTCCAGATTTGGCCTTCTCCACACAGGACATACACCATAAAATAGACCGCCAGATGCTAAACCAACTGGCAGGTAGCGACCACAGGCCGATCAGGCTAGACATTGATATGGAAGTAGGCCAACAGGAAACAAAACCCTCCCACGTTGGAATTACAAACAAGCCGACTGGGACAGATTTGCAATCCTGACTGATGGGCTGTGTGAAACCATCAACACACGAAACAACAAAATGAAGCCCAAGCTGGAAAGCCTAAGCAAGGCAATAATGGAAGGCGCTACTGAAACCATCCGAAGAAGAGCTAGGAAAAACTATAAGCCCTACTGGAATGATAAGTTGCAGAAAGCGGAAGATTCAGTAACAAATGCTAGGAACATGGCAGAGCGAGAACAATCTATGGAGGCAAACATAGCCCTCAAAGCCGCAAAGGCGAAATTCAAATACACTCTCAAGCAAACAGCAAGCTGGAAAAACAAAACGGAACGCCTAAGCCTGGACAAAGAAGGGAACAGGCTATGGAATCTAGTCAGAGCCATGAACGACGAAACCCCGTCAAACAAACAAATTACCATCAAGCAGGGCGAAAACTTGCTCACCGGTAAGAAAGCTGCAAACGCTTTTGTCGATCACTATGCCCGAGCAAACCACATCGAGGTCCCTGCAGATAGGCATACAGACATTAGTGAAGAACAAAAGGGGCACGACAACATCAATACGGCACCTGAAGAGCATATGATGGCCAAATTAACAATGAGCGAAATGGAAGAGGCTATGAGAACATTAAAGAAAAGGAAATCTCCCGGAGAAGACGGGATAACAAACGAAATGCTGATGGGGCTGGGCCAAACAGCGAAGAGGAACTGCTATCGGTCCTGAACCAAAGCTGGAAAAGGGGAATAGTACACCAGGCATGGAAAGACGCAGTACTTGTACCAGTACCAAAAACAGGAAAGGACAAAACAGATCCAAATGGATACAGGCCCATCATCCTACTGAGCTGTGTCGGCAAGCTGATGGAACGTATGATAAACACCAGACTGATGTGGCATCTGGAAGAAAAACGAATACTAATTCCACAGCAAGCCGGCTTTAGACAGCACAGATCCACTGAGGACCAGGTCATCCTCATAGCCCAGGAAATAGACGATGCCTACCAGGCACAGAAACACACAGTAGCGGTTTGGGTGGACCTTGAAAAGGCATTTGACAAAGTCTGGAAAGACGGACTTAGAGTCAAGCTAAGGAGAAGTGAAGTTTGTGGGAGAATGTACAAGTGGATCAACCACTACCTCAAACAAAGAGCGTCCAAGTACAAGGGCAGATGAGCAAAAAGGTGGCACTCGAGCAGGGAGTACCACAAAAGGGAGTACTGTCACCTACACTCTTTTTGGTATATATAAACGACATTACATTAGAGAATATACCAAGAAGAGTCCATAGCTCAATGTTTGCAGACGATCTGGCTATGTGGACCTCTGAAAAGAATCTCACCATAGCAAGAAATCGGATGCAGCAGGCCCTAACATCGCTGGAAGAGTGGGCGAACTCATGGCTGGTCAAAAAAACGAAGAGAAAACTACATGCACAATATTCTCGCTTTCAAACAAACCCCAAAATACCAAATTAAGTTTAAATGGCAAATTCCTGCAGCCAAACGACAACCCAAACTATCTGGGAGTAACATTTGATCGGCGCATGACATGGAAAAGTCAGATCGAGAGAAACCGAATGAGAGCCAGAGAAAGAATGGCAATCATGAGGAAACTTGCTGGCACAAGCTGGGCAGCAGACGAAGGCATACTAAAGAAACTGTACACTGGAAGAGTGAGACCAGTACTCGAGTATGGCATTGCGGCATGGACAACAGCAGCAAAGGCGAACTTCGATAAAGTTAGCAAACTTCAAAACCAAGCCATGAGAGTTATAACAGGAGGCATGAAGTCAACACCAATTGTAGAACTTGAAAAGATTACAAAACTGCAAGCCATGACCGATAGAAGAGACTGCAGAGCCCAGTTGCAGTCAGAGAAACTCCGAAGACTGACTGACCATCCAATGCACCAGAGACTAAACAATTTGGGAAATGGAAAACTAAGGCGGAGAAAGCCCATCACTACTGTACGAAAACCTACCTGGAGGCAGTATATATTTCCAGAGGTGGTAGAAAATATACCAGGTATTGGAAACAAAAACTGCCAGACTGAAAAAGAAAGGAGGGATACTACCCTAAGCTTTATATCGAAAAACTAACCAAGCATGGACTGGACCCATGCATACACCAACGGTTCTGTAACAAGCACTACACAGAACGGAGGGGCAGGAGCATTCCTAAACCTATCAAATGGCAGAAACATAAAAGTGTCATTCGCTACTGGTAAGTACACAAGCAATTTCAGAGCGGAGGCAGAGGCACTGAGGGTGGCAGTGGAAGAAATGGTGATACATAAAGAAAATGAAAGCCATACAGTCCTGCTCACAGATGCTCTGGCCGTAGTCACAGCGCTAAAAAGCCAGAAAATCACCGAGCTTAATGACTTAAGAGCAGTACTCTGTCAACTATGCCAGCAGTCCGCACCAAAAAAGGTAGTGGTACAGTCGGTCCCATCACACTGCAACATCCAAGGCAACGAGGAGGCAAACAGACTGGCAAAAGAAGGTGCAAGACTACCACAAACAGATACTAGTATGACGTACGAAGAGTCAAAACGTCTTATCAAAGCCAGATACATGACCAAATGGGAAACGGAACATACTGGTTACACCAAAAACGATGCCTATTACCAGTTGAACAGAAGAGAGCAGGTCGTTTTCTTCAGACTTCGCACTGGCGACAATAGACTAAGGTACCACTTATTCAACAAATTAAAGATAGGTGGTACCGACGAATGCCCGTGCGGTACCGGTAAAATGACCGCTGAACATCTGCTGCAGAACTGCCCGACGTCCGAGGATCAGAGAGAGCAGATGTGGCCATCACCAGTGGAACTGCAAGACAAGCTCTATGGCAGTGTCGACAGCCTCAGGATGACCGCCGCTTTTTTCGAAAAAATAATGGTTACTCTCTGACTGCGTACGAAGAAGAAGAAGAAGAAGAAGAAGAAGTGCATGGTTGCGCAACATGTTAGTATTGCACCATGTCCTGCGACCTTACCCCGAAGATGTGTGCATATCTGACCATACATAGCGATACAACTACTGACCCTACATAGATATAGATACAGCTACTGATCAAAAATAGAGTTACAGATATTGACCATACATAGAGATACAGATACTGACCATACATACATATAGATATAGCTACTGACCATACATAGATAGAGATATAGCTACTGACCATGCATAGATAGAGATATAGCTACTGACCATACATAGATAGAGATATAGCTACTCACCATACATAAATAGAGATATAGCTACTGACCATACATAGATAGAGATAAAGCTACTCACCATACATAGATAGAGATATAGCTACTCACCATACACAGATAGAGATATAGATTCTCACCATACATAGATAGAGATATAGCTACTCACCATACATAGAGATATAGCTACTCACCATACATAGATAGAGATATAGCTACTCACCATACATAGAGATATAGCTACTCACCATACATAGATAGAGATATAGCTACTCACCATACATAGATAGAGATATAGCTACTCACCATACATAGATAGAGATATAGCTACTCACCATACATAGAGATATAGCTACTCACCATACATAGATAGAGATATAGCTACTCACCATACATAGAGATATAGCTACTCACCATACATAGATAGAGATATAGCTACTCACCATACATAGAGATATAGCTACTCACCATACATAGATAGAGATATAGCAACTCACCATACATAGAGATATAGCTACTCACCATACATAGATAGAGATATAGCTACTCACCATACATAGATAGAGATATAGCTACTCACCATACATAGAGATATAGCTACTCACCATACATAGATAGAGATATAGCTACTCACCATACATAGAGATATAGCTACTCACCATACATAGATAGAGATATAGCTACTCACCATACATAGATAGAGATATAGCTACTCACCATACATAGATAGAGATATAGCTACTCACCATACATAGATAGAGATATAGCTACTCACCATACATAGATAGAGATATAGCTACTCACCATACATAGAGATATAGCTACTCACCATACATAGATAGAGATATAGCTACTCACCATACATAGAGATATAGCTACTCACCATACATAGATAGAGATATAGCTACTCACCATACATAGATAGAGATATAGCTACTCACCATACATAGATAGAGATATAGCTACTCACCATACATATATAGAGATATAGCTACTCACCATACATAGATAGAGATATAGCTACTCACCATACATAGAGATATAGCTACTCACCATACATAGATAGAGATATAGCTACTCACCATACATAGATAGAGATATAGCTACTCACCATACATAGATAGAGATATAGCTACTCACCATACATAGATAGAGATATAGCTTCTCACCATACTTCTTCTTCCTCTTCTTCTTCGTACGCTGTAAAACGTATACCTGTATTTTTTCGAAGAAAGCAGCGGTCATCCTGAGGCTGTCGACACTGCCATAGTCTTGTGTTGCCACTGGTGATGGCCACATATGCTTTCTCTGGTCCTCGTATGTCGGGCAATTTTCCAGCAGATGTTTAGCGGTCATTTTCCTGGTACCACAAGTGCATTCGTCAGTGCCATCTAGTTTCAGTTTATTGAATAGGTCTGTTGTAGCCTGTGCGGAGTCTGAAGACCACGACCTGCTCTCTTCCGTTCAACTGATAATAGGCATCGTTTTTTGTGAAGCCAGTATGTTATGTTTCCCAATTGGCCATGTATCTAGCCCTAATAAGCCTTTTGGACTCTTTGTAGGTCACACTAGAATTTGGTTGTGGTAGTCTTGCACCTTCTTTTGCCAGTCTGTCTACCTCCTCGTTGCCTTGGATGTTACAGTGGAATGGAACCCACTGTACCACCGCTGTGAAATTGCTTGTGTATTTTCCAGTAGCGAATGTCAGTGTTATTTTTCTGCCATTTGGTAGGTTCAGAAATGCTCCTGCCCCTCCCTTCTGTGTTGTATTTGTTACGGAACCGTCGGTGCATGCATGGGTCCAGTCCATGCTTCGGTAGTTTTCAGTTATGTAACTCAGGGTGGTATCTTTTCTTTCTTTTTCAGACTGGCAGTTTTTGTTTCCAATACCTGGTATATTTTCTACCACCTCTGGAAATATATGCTGCCTCCAGGTAGGTTTTTGTACAGTAGGGATGGGCTTTGGTGTTATTAGTGCGTTCATTGGGTCTTCGAGCATCTTAGCCTTGGCTATTTCTGCAAATTTTTTTCGCTTTAGTTTCCCATTTCCGAAATTGTTTAGTCTCTTGGTCAGTCAGTCTTCTGAGTTTCTCTGATTGCTGCTGGGCTCTGCAGTCTCTTCTGTCTGTTATGGATTGCAGTTTTGTAATCTTTACAAGTTCTACAATTGGCGTTGATTGATGCCTCCTGTTATAACTCTCATGGCTTGGTTTTGGAGTTTGCTAATTTTATCGAAGATCGCCTTTGCTGCTGTTGTCCATGCCGCAATGCCATACTGGAGAACTGGTCTCACTCTACCAGTGTACAGTTTCTTTAGTATACTTTCGTCTGCTCCCCAGCTTGTGCCAGCAAGTTTCCTCATGATTGCCATTCTTTCTCTGGCTCTCATTCGGTTTCTCTCGATCTGACTTTTCCATGTCATGCGCCGATCAAATTTGACTCCCATGTAATTTGGGTTGTCGTTTGGCTGAAGGTATTTGCCGTTTAGACTTAATTTTGTATTTTGGGGTTTGATTGATAGCGAGAATATTGTACATGTGGTTTTTTCCTCGTTTATTTTGACCAGCCATGAATTCGCCCACTCTTCCAGCGATGTTAGGGCCTGCTGCATCCGATTTCTTGCTATGGTGAGATTCTTTTCAGAGGTCCACATAGCCAGATCGTCTGCAAACATTGAGCTATGGACTCTTCTTGGTATATTCCCTGTTATGTCATTTATATACACCAGGAAGAGTGTGGGTGACAGTACTCCCTCTTGGGATACTCCCTGCTCAAGTGTCACCTTTTTGCTCATCTGCCCTAGAACTTGAACTCTGGCCGTTCTGTTTTTGAGGTAGTGACTAAGCCATTTGTACATTTTCCCACAAATTTCACTTCTTCTTAGCTTGACTCTAATCCCATCTTTCCAGACTTTGTCAAATGCCTTTTCTAGGTCAACCCAAACCGCTACTGTGTGCCTGGTAGGCATGCGCTATTTCCTGGGCTATGAGGATGGCCTGATCCTCAGTGGATCTGTGCTGCCTAAAGAATTAATATGCGTTTTTCTTCCAGATGCCACATCAGTGTGGTGTTTGTCATACGTTCCATCAGTTTGCCTACGCAGCTCAGTAGGCTGATAGGCCTGTATCCATTTGGATCTGTTTTGTCTTTTCCTTTCTTTGGTACTGATACAAGTACTGCGTCTTTCCATGCCTGGGGTACAATACCCCTTTTCCAGCTTTGGTTCAGGACTGATAGTAGTTTCCTCTTTGCTGTTTGGCCCATCCCCATCAGCATTTCGTTGTTATCCCGTCTTTTCCGAGAGATTTCCTTTTCTTTAATGTTCTCATGGCCTCCTCCATTTCGTTCATTTTTAATGTTTCCATCATATGTTCTTCTGGTGTCATATTGATGTTGTCGTGCCCCATTTGCTCTTCACTAATGTCTGTATGCCTGTCTGCAGGGACATCAATGTGGTTTGCTCTGGCATAGTGTTCAACAAAGACGTTTGCGGCTTGTTTTCCAGTGAGCAAGTTTTCATCCTGCTTGATGGTATGTTGTTTGTTTGATGGAATTTCGTCATTCATGGCTCTGACTAGTTTCCATAGTTTTTTCCCTTTTTGTCTAGATTGAGGCTTTCTGTTTTGTTTTTTCCAGCTTTCTCTTGCTGTTTGGTTTAGAGTGTATTTGTATTTCGCCGTGGCGGCTTTGAGGGCGATATTTGCATCCATAGATTGTTCTCGCTCTGCCATGTTCCTAGCATTTGTGACTGCGTCTTCCGCTTTCTGCACCTCATCATTAAAATAGGGCTTATAATTTTTCCTTGCCCCTCTTTGGATGGCTTCAGTGGCAGCTTGCATTATTGCTTTGCTTAGGCTTTCCACCATGGGCTTCATTTTGTTGTTCCGTGTGTTGATGGTTTCACACAGCCCATCTGTCAGGTTTGCAAATCTGTCCCAGTGGGTTCGTTTGTAATTCCAAAGCAGGAGCGGTTTTGTTTCCTGTGGGCCTACTTCCATATCAATTTCTAGCCTATTTGGCCTGTGGTCGCTACCTGCCAATTGGTTTAGCACCTGGCGGTCTATTTTATGGTGAATGTCCACTGTGGAGAAGGCCAAATCTGGAGTAGAGGTGGTATTCCATGTTCTAGAATAGAAGCTAGGGCTATCCTTCGGCCTATTGATTAGATATAGATTTGTGTCTATCTCCCAATTTTCCAATTTGTCACCACTGCTGTCTGTGTCCGAGTATCCCCATCTCTCCGAGTGGCTGTTGAAGTCTCTAACTACTATGCAGTTGGAGTCTTTGACTTCCATACTCGAGAGCGATAGGTCTTTATTTGGTGGTCCGTACATATTGAAGATGCGGATCTTCGTCTCTTGAGCCATTAAGTCAACTTCTACAATTTCTGCTTGTCCGGTGTGATTGACAGATACCGCGCTACTCGGTATGCAGTTTCGGGTCAGTATCAGAACCCCTCCTTTGTGACCTTCTCTTTCCAGACAGAAGGTCTGGTATCCTCTGATTGAGAATTTATTGTTGTTGTTGAAGTTCGTTTCTTGGATACAGGCCACGTCAATATTGCCTTCATGCAAGTGATGTGTTAGCGAAAGCTTTTTGTTAATGACTCTCTCCGCATTCCACTGTAGTATTTTGAGGGTCTTGTATTTTTGGTCAATAGAAATTGCCCCATAGCCATGTGCCTCGACTCCACAACACATGAGTGGGTGACCACCAGTAGTCAAGGGTGGGCCCCTTCGAGGCGTGGGGCCCGGCACTCTCGCTGCCTGGTGGGAATCGGCAAGATGAGAGCCATACGTTTTTCTGATTGGTTGTACTGTAATCATACTGCGATATACGTTGCACTGTGTCGTTAAGCCTGTGGCCCAGTGCATCCGAATTCAACAGGCTTTCTGTAGGAATGCCCTCCTTATCCTTTGGCTGTCCCCAGCCTATCTGTAAGGAGGCAGTTGTTTGTAATCAGAGTTGTCTCTCTTATGGAAGTTGTCTTACAGGACTAACGAGTCTTCACTACTCGTGTCTATAGGGTGCGGTGATGATATATGAGATATGATATATGATATGGACTATGTACTGGTTTGTACTAACCCGGAAGAGAGGCAGTCCATTGTGTATGTATCCCAGGATCGTCACGTCCTGCCAGAAACGTAGCATTTGCATGTGAGTGGGGTATCTCTTTGCTCCCTGTTTTTTTCTCGGCTTATCTGCAGTGATGGTACGCATAGCATTCCCCGCCACCTGGGAGGTTGACACAATAGGGCAGATGTGCAATGTCCGCTAGCCTGCATCTCTTCTGCGTCCATTGGTATGGCTGATAGCATACAGAGGTAGAGATCGAGGCAGAAGTCCATTTAACCAGGGGACAAGCCCGGTAATGTCACGGAGATGTTGTTCGCCTGGTGTGCGGACATATCTAATGGTCATGGGTTGAGTCTTGACATTTCACAGTGAGGTGGCTGCTCTACTGTTTTCGACACCCCGACCAAGAACTAAGTCTTCTGTTGGTGGTTTCGCACCCCATCGCCGTATAGTGTGAATATCGAGCAGCTTTCCGCCCGCTTTGCTCGGCGGACGGCAGAGACCTCTTTCAACGGCTCGACCATGTAGGGCTGGGGGCGAGCCCCAGGTCCCGTCCATATCGAAGCATCCCATTGCAGTGGTGCTAAGATTTTGGGCGGGATTCCGGCTTAGAGGAGTTCGGCCGTAATCCCTCACATGATAGCCTCGCGCCATTGGCTTATCAGCCTGGTACGTGAACCAAAATGTATGCGGCTCCTCTCGAATTGAGCAGGATTACCGTAGCAACGCCCTGTCATTAGTAGGGTAACAATTACCTGTCTTCCGAGGGCTTATTACCAGCACCCGTTCACTATTAGACCGGACGAATTATTAGAGGGCTTTTTTGTTTGTCAATTACCAGGTATCTGAAACCTGCGGTTTCTGCGGGGTTAAACACGATTTCCGAAGCTTTCTTTCATTAGAAGGTTAAAGAGCTGATCTGTCTTCCGTGGGTCTAATACCAGCACACGTTCACAATTAGACCCAACGAAAGTGCCCTCAATTTGTCTGTCGTTCAACAGTATTGGCGTGTTGAGTCAAATTACGTTGCAGGCTACACTCCTGGTGGTGCCCTTCCGTCAATTCCTTTAACGAACACTGGATGAGAGACAGTCAAGCTGCCGAGAGGATAGCCCCAGATTTTCGAGGGTCTAATTCCAGCACACGTTCCATATTAGACCCAAAGAAAGTGCTATCGGCCTGTCAATCATTACAGTGTTGGCGTGTTGATTCAAATTAAGCTGCAGGCTCCACTCCTGGTGGTGCCCTTCCGTCAATTCCTTTAAGTTTCAGCTTTGCAACCATACTTCGCCCGGAACCCAAACAATTTGGTTTCCCGGAAGCTGCCCGCAGAGTACTGAACATACATAGATAGAGATATAGCTACTGATCATACATAGAGATACATATACTGACCATACATAGATAGAGATATAGCTACTGATCATACATAGTGATACAGATACTGACCATACATACATAGAGATATAGCTACTGATCATACATAGAAAGAGATATAGCTGCTAATCATACATAGAGATACATATACTGACCATACATAGATAGAGATATAGCTACTGATCATACATAGAGATATAGATACTGACCATACATAGATAGAGATCAAGCTACAGTGACATATAGTGAAGAACTGGACAACGATATTTAAAGAAGACGTGAGTTAACGGAACAATATGCGTCTGGCCTGGTCTACTAATATCTTTCGTTAACTAAACGTCCTTCTTTAAATATGGTAGACCAGTCCTTCACTGTTGACTTCGACACGCTTGTGTGACCATACACTGCCTGCATTCTGCGATGAATGTCAACTGGTAGATATCCTCGAACTGTAAGAAACCGAATCACCGCTCGCTGATCAACTTTGGACGGATTCCGTATCACACCCGCCATGTTTGCAACGGTCTGCTGAGGAAGCTATGAGTCTGAGGATAATGCAATTGTATAAACTTGACGGATGGTGTGTGCTTTTTACATAAGCAGTCACGTCATCGTACGCATCGTACGTATGTTCGCGTGTTGTAGTTTGGTTCGGTTTCATTTGAACACCCCTAGTAAGTCTGGCATTGTGTACCATCAAGAGAAGACACCGCTACTATTGGAAGGCCATTGCAGCCAACCTTCGAGCGGAGTCAGGACTTGATTTGATTAACTCTTTGTGTGGCACATGTTACTGTGTATTCCTACCCCATTAATGCACATGTACTGTGTATTCCTACCCCATTAATGCACATGTACTGTGTATTCCTACCCCATTGATGCACATGTACTGTGTATTCCTACCCCAGTAATGCATATGTTACTGTGTATTCCTACCCCATTAATGCACATGTACTGTGTATTCCTACCCCATTAATGCACATGTACTGTGTATTCCTACCCCAGTAATGCATATGTTACTGTGTATTCCTACCCCATTAATGCACATGTACTGTGTATTCCTACCCCATTAATGCATATGTTACTGTGTATTTCTACCCCATTAATGCACATGCACTGTGTATTCCTACCCCAGTTATGCATATGTTTCTGTGTATTTCGATCCCCGTGTGGTATGTTACACGTGTTTTCCAGTCTCTGTGTGGTCTTGCTACTCCTGTATCAAGCATGCATTAAGTTGTTAACCATTTACAAACACAAGAGTAATCTCCCATATCTAGGGTGCCCATTACACATAACTCTACCTGTATCATTATTTCAATATATTGCCGAAGTAGGGGCACTTGGCACATGCCCTTTGGTATGGGTTAAAGAACATTTTGGTTGCAAGTTTTGAATGTAGAAAGATTAGAGCATATTTTGATTACAGGAAAGGTTGCTCAGGGCAACAGAAAAGCGAGAAGAGACGTTGGATGTTCTGACTGTGTGCAATGTGAGAGATTCAACGATAGGATTATCTGTCAAGGTTTGGCATCGAGCTTATGGTGACCAATAATTGTTTATGTCATTAAGTATAGAACATGTTGATGGTATTACGTTTGTTCGCAAGACTCTAAGAGGGCGTCGTGTGTGCCTTTTTGATGTTCATGATAATCATTATGGTAATCATAATAATTATCGGTTTCGAATTATGGGAAAAGGACGCCAAGGATTGTCATGCATAGAGAGGCAGGATTAAGCATGACAGACATACAAATTATATACTTATTGAGGATAGGCTAAAGAGTCATCGTTTGAGAAGACACACCACACCATGAGGTGCAGAAAACGGTTCTGCCATTTCTTGAACACTATGGAAAACGCTTCTCTGATCCGATTGGTCTCACGAGTCATATTCGTTACCGATGTGGACTGTAGCTACATCTATTTCAAAGCACAATTACTATCGTCTGACCAGACGGAAATAGCCAATAAATGATAATGATATTTGTGAAGATGTTGGCGACTAGGTGATACAACTGACACTAGTTGCCGGTTAATTTATTAATCAAGATAAATGGCTACGATAACATTACTGATATCTTTAGCTAATGATATCTCAAGTTATAATTTTGATGAATCCCGTTGCCTATATATCTATCTCTTCCACAGTCTAACAAGAGCTTTCGTGGTCTGGAATTCCTTACATTGAACTGTCTAATCCTGGTCAGAGACCGACACATTCTAGATGATCCCACAGCAAAGGGAGACTCTGTCGATGTCACTATTGAAATTGTTGGCTTACCAGTAAATCAGACACATAATGACGACAACAAATAGTCCTGTCTGAACTGGCGTGGACAGATTTTGCAACAATGCCAGTTCTATATTCTACTAACATTGGCTAGAAGTAACCCGAATGTTAAAGCATCTATCCAGGTGTTTTTAGTAATCGAAGATAAGACGAGACTAATTTGTAACATTGTTACTTCTGTTTTAGAGTTACAAATAATACTTGATTTTCTTACAACTGAAATAAATGCTGCACGTTTCTTGACCTTGTTGTTGAACAACTAAAAATAAACTAATATATTGTTCTTACAACCTTCTACTGTCGAATGCTCACATTCGTTTTTTACTTGTTTTATCTCACTAACTTAGCTATTATTTTCTTCATATCCTTGTCCATCACTCTGTTTTTATATTTGTTCCGTTACTCTATCTCTAACATCTTTCTTTGCCAGTAGTTTTTAACCTGGACAAGCAAAATGTATTGAGTAACAATTCTAGTTAATATTAACAATTTACCCAGATATGCTTTATTAAATGTTTTCATTGTATTCTATGTTTTTTATCCACTTAACTGATTGAGCGTAAGCATATCATTCCTGCATTTCCGGAATCCTTCTTGTAAATCACTGAGAAATGGTTTCACAATATCTTCTGCTCGCTGTTCAATGACCGGTGCGAGAAATCTTCCCACGTGGCGTTGGGGCAGATGCTCTTATACGATTCTGCAATCCTGTCTGCTGCCATTGTTTCTTTTTAAATGGATACTAACGCCGCACTTTGCCGATGACTGTGTACCTTTCCTTCAATCCCTACAAATATCCCTGACACGCTTCAATATCGATGTTCCTCATGGGAATGCATGGTTCAGAACCGCCAGGCATGGCGCAAAACCACCATCAGAGGCACGTTCATTGCTGAGGAACGCAGGGCCTCCGAGACGAAGAATACACGCACTTTGCGAAAAGACAAAACAACTAATATTAACATGTTCTACTCTGACCTTAAATGCTGAATATGGGGAAGGGGTTTCTGTGCCAGAAATGGACTGGACTTCCCGGTGAAGTGAAAAAATAACATGTCTGACTGCTGTTGTCGTCATCGCGGCTACTTTTATTGTTATTTTTCTACAATCACCCTGGTCTTACGTCTAGCCTTCGGATAATTGATATAATCTTCGCCATTTCTCAAAAGACAATTTCCTGTCTTTGACTGCAGCCTTCACATTTCACTGCACCATATCGTCCGTTTCTTTATAATTTCACCTTTTCTAGTGTTATCACACTCATTAGTCAATACACTTAATAAGGCGGGCATGACATTATGGTATGTGGCTTCGCTGCTCGGAAAAAGACATGTGGCAGCTTAAACAGCTATCGGAAGTAATGAGGGCAGAATGAACAAAGAGCTCGTACCATTCAGAAAGCAAGCAGGCACCATTATTATCATTTGCTGGAAAGCTAACATAGAACAGCGACACAACTGATAGGAGGATCCCAAAAACTCAGAAGGTCTACTGTGTCTGAACAATAAAAGAATTCCTAGTGATTTAAAACAGGCTTGTGCGATAATAAACAGAAACGATAAATTAAACTATCACAAGTTTTTATTTCTTCAAAATACCGCAGCCTACAAGAACAATGGAGGTCAGCCACGTTAATCAAAGAAAAGTCCAGATTAGATACCTGGACATATTTCTTTAGTCAGATATTGGTTAATTCTTAGAATACATTGCCACAGAAAATAGTGGTGACAGAATCCATTTAATGCATTCAAGAATAGATTGGATGTGCATAGGCATTTGTAGATGAACGTAAAAAAAAAAGGTTGAATGTTAGCCTCACCAAAGTCTAGTAAACCAATAAAATGAAGTTAAGTCAAGTTACTAAATTGCATCGATTTTGAAACACACTACAATGTTTCTGTCAACTAAGAGGAGGCTGATAAATGCACTATTTAATTCTACATTGTGTTTGCCATGTCAATCCAGGTCCTTGAAAGAAACAGCTTAAGATCCAGAGCTGTGAGATGCCCTGTGTGAGAATGGCAGCCGGACAGACAATCCGTTACCGAATCCGAACCACCACGCTGAGGCAGATAGTGTGGACACGCCCAGTTAGTGCCTACATTGAAGCCTACACAATCACGTGGTTTGACCATTTAGTCAGATTGCATTATGACCAGACTGCAGTAAGAGCGTATCATATGAGGGTATCTCTTACACTCTCAACACTACAGCCTCTCATATGCCGATTACAAGAGATCTGCTCATCCCGACTCTCTGCGACTTCTCATGTCAAGGGCATTGGGAGAAAAGAAGAAGTAGAAGAAGGAATTTTATTAATTTATGAGATGGTAATATTAAAGTGACATGCCATTTCATAAGAATTTAGTCCCATTATATTATCACTTTCTACATGGCAGGCACAAATTGCTTCACCTATACATAAGGGGGACTATAGATGTCTACACATGCTATAAATTGAAACAAAACTAACAGATAATACATCAAGTTCTGAGATATTAAGTATTATTTGAGCATTGCAAAGAAAAATGTACACCTACCCAGAAGAATGGAAACATGTGTATACTGATGGGCCGGCTTTTAAGGCCGATTAAAGTTGGAAACGGAGTAGAGCAGACAAGTAGAACATCTGATGAGCTGTTTGATGCCTGTGGGGAGATTTGTTCAAACTATAAGGCACTTACTTACTTACTTACTTTACGTGTCCAAGCAAAACGTC
>JAVGWX010000295.1:0-47716 GCA_036924085.1 Ariolimax columbianus | reverse complement strand
AAGTCAATGGAAATGCTTTTAACCTATCCACATAATTAGTGCGTTAAAAGTGCAAAACATTTGTAACGGCTGAAAATTGTTTAAATTTATGATCTGCAACTTTTTTTCAAATCGTGTATAATTTTAATTTTAGAAACATTAGTTTTTCTTGTCAGTAAAATTACTTGAAAGTCAGTGGAAATGCTTTTAACTTATCCACATAATTAGTGCGTTTAAATTGCAATACATTTCAAACGGCTGAAAATTGTCTATACTTATGATCTGCAACTTTTTTTCAAATCGTGTTTAAATTTAATTTTAGAAACATTAGTTTTTCTTGTCAGTAAAATTACTTGAAAGTCAATGGAAATGCTTTTAACTTATCCACATAATTAGTGCGTTTAAATTGCAATACATTTCAAACGGCTGAAAATTGTCTAAACTTATGATCTGCCACTTTTTTTTCAAATCGCCTACTACTCAATTTTGATTTTAGAAACATTAGTTTTTCTAGTCAGTAAAATTACTTGAAAGTCAATGGAAATGCTTTTAACTTATCCACATAATTAGTGCGTTTAAATTGCAATACATTTCAAACGGCTGAAAATTGTCTATACTTATGATCTGCAACTTTTTTTCAAATCGTGTTTAATTTTAATTTTAGAAACATTAGTTTTTCTTGTCAGTAAAATTACTTGAAAGTCAATGGAAATGCTTTTAACCTATCCACATAATTAGTGCGTTAAAAGTGCAAAACATTTGTAACGGCTGAAAATTGTTTAAATTTATGATCTGCAACTTTTTTTCAAATCGTGTATAATTTTAATTTTAGAAACATTAGTTTTTCTTGTCAGTAAAATTACTTGAAAGTCAATGGAAATGCTTTTAACTTATCCACATAATTAGTGCGTTTAAATTGCAATACATTTCAAACGGCTGAAAATTGTCTATACTTATGATCTGCAACTTTTTTTCAAATCGTGTTTAATTTTAATTTTAGAAACATTAGTTTTTCTTGTCAGTAAAATTACTTGAAAGTCAATGGAAATGCTTTTAACCTATCCACATAATTAGTGCGTTAAAAGTGCAAAACATTTGTAACGGCTGAAAATTGTTTAAATTTATGATCTGCAACTTTTTTTCAAATCGTGTATAATTTTAATTTTAGAAACATTAGTTTTTCTTGTCAGTAAAATTACTTGAAAGTCAGTGGAAATGCTTTTAACTTATCCACATAATTAGTGCGTTTAAATTGCAATACATTTCAAACGGCTGAAAATTGTCTATACTTATGATCTGCAACTTTTTTTCAAATCGTGTTTAAATTTAATTTTAGAAACATTAGTTTTTCTTGTCAGTAAAATTACTTGAAAGTCAATGGAAATGCTTTTAACTTATCCACATAATTAGTGCGTTTAAATTGCAATACATTTCAAACGGCTGAAAATTGTCTAAACTTATGATCTGCCACTTTTTTTTCAAATCGCCTTCTACTCAATTTTGATTTTAGAAACATTAGTTTTTCTAGTCAGTAAAATTACTTGAAAGTCAATGGAAATGCTTTTAACTTATCCACATAATTAGTGCGTTTAAATTGCAATACATTTCAAACGGCTGAAAATTGTCTATACTTATGATCTGCAACTTTTTTTCAAATCGTGTTTAATTTTAATTTTAGAAACATTAGTTTTTCTTGTCAGTAAAATTACTTGAAAGTCAATGGAAATGCTTTTAACCTATCCACATAATTAGTGCGTTAAAAGTGCAATACATTTGTAACGGCTGAAAATTGTCTAAACTTATGATCTGCAACTTTTTTTCAAATCGTGTATAATTTTAATTTTAGAAACATTAGTTTTTCTTGTCAGTAAAATTACTTGAAAGTCAATGGAAATGCTTTTAACTTATCCACATAATTAGTGCGTTTAAATTGCAATACATTTCAAACGGCTGAAAATTGTCTATACTTATGATCTGGAACTTTTTTTCAAATTGTGTTTAACTTTAATTTAGAAAACATTAGTTTTTCTTGTCAGTAAAATTACTTGAAAGTCAATGGAAATGCTTTTAACTTATCCACATAATTAGTGCGTTTAAATTGTAATACATTTCAAACGGCTGAAAATTGTCTAAACTTATGATCTGCCACTTTTTTTTCAAATCGATTTCTACTCAATTTTGATTTTAGAAACATTAGTTTTTCTAGTCAGTAAAATTACTTGAAAGTCAATGGAAATGCTTTTAACTTATCCACATAATTAGTGCGTTTAAATTGCAATACATTTCAAACGGCTGAAAATTGTCTAAACTTATGATCTGCCACTTTTTTTTCAAATCGCCTTCTACTCAATTTTGATTTTAGAAACATTAGTTTTTGTTGTCAGTAAAATTACTTGAAAGTCAATGGAAATGCTTTTAACTTATCCACATAATTAGTGCGTTTAAATTGCAATACATTTCAAACGGCTGAAAATTGTCTAAACTTATGATCTGCCACTTTTTTTTCAAATCGCCTTCTACTCAATTTTGATTTTAGAAACATTAGTTTTTCTTGTCAGTAAAATTACTTGAAAGTCAATGGAAATGCTTTTAACTTATCCACATAATTAGTGCATTTAAATTGCAATACATTTCAAACGGCTGAAAATTGTCTAAACTTATGATCTGCCACTTTTTTTTCAAATCGCCTTCTACTCAATTTTGATTTTAGAAACTTTAGTTTTTCTTGTCAGTAAAATTACTTGAAAGTCAATGGAAATGCTTTTAACTTATCCACATAATTAGTGCGTTTAAATTGCAATACATTTCAAACGGCTGAAAATTGTCTATACTTATGATCTGCAACTTTTTTTCAAATCGTGTTTAATTTTAATTTTAGAAACATTAGTTTTTCTTGTCAGTAAAATTACTTGAAAGTCAATGGAAATGCTTTTAACCTATCCACATAATTAGTGCGTTAAAAGTGCAATACATTTGTAACGGCTGAAAATTGTCGAAACTTATGATCTGCAACTTTTTTTCAAATCGTGTATAATTTTAATTTTAGAAACATTAGTTTTTCTAGTCAGTAAAATTACTTGAAAGTCAATTGAAATGCTTTTAACTTATCCACATAATTAGTCCGTTTAAATTGCAATACATTTCAAACGGCTGAAAATTGTCTAAACTTATGATCTGCCCCTTTTTTTTCAAATCGCCTTCTACTCAATTTTGATTTTAGAAACATTAGTTTTTCTTGTCAGTAAAATTACTTGAAAGTCAATGGAAATGCTTTTAACTTATCCACATAATTAGTGCGTTTAAATTGCAATACATTTCAAACGGCTGAAAATTGTCTATACTTATGATCTGCAACTTTTTTTCAAATCGTGTTTAATTTTAATTTTAGAAACATTAGTTTTTCTTGTCAGTAAAATTACTTGAAAGTCAATGGAAATGCTTTTAACCTATCCACATAATTAGTGCGTTAAAAGTGCAAAACATTTGTAACGGCTGAAAATTGTTTAAATTTATGATCTGCAACTTTTTTTCAAATCGTGTATAATTTTAATTTTAGAAACATTAGTTTTTCTTGTCAGTAAAATTACTTGAAAGTCAGTGGAAATGCTTTTAACTTATCCACATAATTAGTGCGTTTAAATTGCAATACATTTCAAACGGCTGAAAATTGTCTATACTTATAATCTGCAACTTTTTTTCAAATCGTGTTTAAATTTAATTTTAGAAACATTAGTTTTTCTTGTCAGTAAAATTACTTGAAAGTCAATGGAAATGCTTTTAACTTATCCACATAATTAGTGCGTTTAAATTGCAATACATTTCAAACGGCTGAAAATTGTCTAAACTTATGATCTGCCACTTTTTTTTCAAATCGCCTTCTACTCAATTTTGATTTTAGAAACATTAGTTTTTCTTGTCAGTAAAATTACTTGAAAGTCAATGGAAATGCTTTTAACTTATCCACATAATTAGTGCGTTTAAATTGCAATACATTTCAAACGGCTGAAAATTGTCTAAACTTATGATCTGCCACTTTTTTTTCAAATCGCCTTCTACTCAATTTTGATTTTAGAAACTTTAGTTTTTCTTGTCAGTAAAATTACTTGAAAGTCAATGGAAATGCTTTTAACTTATCCACATAATTAGTGCGTTTAAATTGCAATACATTTCAAACGGCTGAAAATTGTCTATACTTATAATCTGCAACTTTTTTTCAAATCGTGTTTAATTTTAATTTTAGAAACATTGGTTTTTCTTGTCAGTAAAATTACTTGAAAGTCAATGGAAATGCTTTTAACTTATCCACATAATTAGTGCGTTTAAATTGCAATACATTTCAAACGGCTGAAAATTGTCTAAACTTATGATCTGCCACTTTTTTTTCAAATCGCCTTCTACTCAATTTTGATTTTAGAAACATTAGTTTTTGTTGTCAGTAAAATTACTTGAAAGTCAATGGAAATGCTTTTAACTTATCCACATAATTAGTGCGTTTAAATTGCAATACATTTCAAACGGCTGAAAATTGTCTATACTTATGATCTGCAACTTTTTTTCAAATCGTGTTTAATTTTAATTTTAGAAACATTAGTTTTTCTTGTCAGTAAAATTACTTGAAAGTCAATGGAAATGCTTTTAACCTATCCACATAATTAGTGCGTTAAAAGTGCAATACATTTGTAACGGCTGAAAATTGTCTAAACTTATGATCTGCAACTTTTTTTCAAATCGTGTATAATTTTAATTTTAGAAACATTAGTTTTTCTTGTCAGTAAAATTACTTGAAAGTCAATGGAAATGCTTTTAACTTATCCACATAATTAGTGCGTTTAAATTGCAATACATTTCAAACGGCTGAAAATTGTCTATACTTATGATCTGGAACTTTTTTTCAAATTGTGTTTAACTTTAATTTAGAAAACATTAGTTTTTCTTGTCAGTAAAATTACTTGAAAGTCAATGGAAATGCTTTTAACTTATCCACATAATTAGTGCGTTTAAATTGTAATACATTTCAAACGGCTGAAAATTGTCTAAACTTATGATCTGCCACTTTTTTTTCAAATCGATTTCTACTCAATTTTGATTTTAGAAACATTAGTTTTTCTAGTCAGTAAAATTACTTGAAAGTCAATGGAAATGCTTTTAACTTATCCACATAATTAGTGCGTTTAAATTGCAATACATTTCAAACGGCTGAAAATTGTCTAAACTTATGATCTGCCACTTTTTTTTCAAATCGATTTCTACTCAATTTTGATTTTAGAAACATTAGTTTTTCTAGTCAGTAAAATTACTTGAAAGTCAATGGAAATGCTTTTAACTTATCCACATAATTAGTGCGTTTAAATTGCAATACATTTCAAACGGCTGAAAATTGTCTAAACTTATGATCTGCCACTTTTTTTTCAAATCGCCTTCTACTCAATTTTGATTTTAGAAACATTAGTTTTTCTTGTCAGTAAAATTACTTGAAAGTCAATGGAAATGCTTTTAACTTATCCACATAATTAGTGCGTTTAAATTGCAATACATTTCAAACGGCTGAAAATTGTCTAAACTTATGATCTGCCACTTTTTTTTCAAATCGCCTTCTACTCAATTTTGATTTTAGAAACTTTAGTTTTTCTTGTCAGTAAAATTACTTGAAAGTCAATGGAAATGCTTTTAACTTATCCACATAATTAGTGCGTTTAAATTGCAATACATTTCAAACGGCTGAAAATTGTCTATACTTATGATCTGCAACTTTTTTTCAAATCGTGTTTAATTTTAATTTTAGAAACATTAGTTTTTCTTGTCAGTAAAATTACTTGAAAGTCAATGGAAATGCTTTTAACCTATCCACATAATTAGTGCGTTAAAAGTGCAATACATTTGTAACGGCTGAAAATTGTCGAAACTTATGATCTGCAACTTTTTTTCAAATCGTGTATAATTTTAATTTTAGAAACATTAGTTTTTCTAGTCAGTAAAATTACTTGAAAGTCAATTGAAATGCTTTTAACTTATCCACATAATTAGTCCGTTTAAATTGCAATACATTTCAAACGGCTGAAAATTGTCTAAACTTATGATCTGCCCCTTTTTTTTCAAATCGCCTTCTACTCAATTTTGATTTTAGAAACATTAGTTTTTCTTGTCAGTAAAATTACTTGAAAGTCAATGGAAATGCTTTTAACTTATCCACATAATTAGTGCGTTTAAATTGCAATACATTTCAAACGGCTGAAAATTGTCTATACTTATGATCTGCAACTTTTTTTCAAATCGTGTTTAATTTTAATTTTAGAAACATTAGTTTTTCTTGTCAGTAAAATTACTTGAAAGTCAATGGAAATGCTTTTAACCTATCCACATAATTAGTGCGTTAAAAGTGCAAAACATTTGTAACGGCTGAAAATTGTTTAAATTTATGATCTGCAACTTTTTTTCAAATCGTGTATAATTTTAATTTTAGAAACATTAGTTTTTCTTGTCAGTAAAATTACTTGAAAGTCAGTGGAAATGCTTTTAACTTATCCACATAATTAGTGCGTTTAAATTGCAATACATTTCAAACGGCTGAAAATTGTCTATACTTATGATCTGCAACTTTTTATCAAATCGTGTTTAAATTTAATTTTAGAAACATTAGTTTTTCTTGTCAGTAAAATTACTTGAAAGTCAATGGAAATGCTTTTAACTTATCCACATAATTAGTGCGTTTAAATTGCAATACATTTCAATCGGCTGAAAATTGTCTAAACTTATGATCTGCCACTTTTTTTTCAAATCGCCTTCTACTCAATTTTGATTTTAGAAACATTAGTTTTTCTAGTCAGTAAAATTACTTGAAAGTCAATGGAAATGCTTTTAACTTATCCACATAATTAGTGCGTTTAAATTGCAATACATTTCAAACGGCTGAAAATTGTCTATACTTATGATCTGCAACTTTTTTTCAAATCGTGTTTAATTTTAATTTTAGAAACATTAGTTTTTCTTGTCAGTAAAATTACTTGAAAGTCAATGGAAATGCTTTTAACCTATCCACATAATTAGTGCGTTAAAAGTGCAAAACATTTGTAACGGCTGAAAATTGTTTAAATTTATGATCTGCAACTTTTTTTCAAATCGTGTATAATTTTAATTTTAGAAACATTAGTTTTTCTTGTCAGTAAAATTACTTGAAAGTCAATGGAAATGCTTTTAACTTATCCACATAATTAGTGCGTTTAAATTGCAATACATTTCAAACGGCTGAAAATTGTCTATACTTATGATCTGCAACTTTTTTTCAAATCGTGTTTAATTTTAATTTTAGAAACATTAGTTTTTCTTGTCAGTAAAATTACTTGAAAGTCAATGGAAATGCTTTTAACCTATCCACATAATTAGTGCGTTAAAAGTGCAAAACATTTGTAACGGCTGAAAATTGTTTAAATTTATGATCTGCAACTTTTTTTCAAATCGTGTATAATTTTAATTTTAGAAACATTAGTTTTTCTTGTCAGTAAAATTACTTGAAAGTCAGTGGAAATGCTTTTAACTTATCCACATAATTAGTGCGTTTAAATTGCAATACATTTCAAACGGCTGAAAATTGTCTATACTTATGATCTGCAACTTTTTTTCAAATCGTGTTTAAATTTAATTTTAGAAACATTAGTTTTTCTTGTCAGTAAAATTACTTGAAAGTCAATGGAAATGCTTTTAACTTATCCACATAATTAGTGCGTTTAAATTGCAATACATTTCAAACGGCTGAAAATTGTCTAAACTTATGATCTGCCACTTTTTTTTCAAATCGCCTTCTACTCAATTTTGATTTTAGAAACATTAGTTTTTCTAGTCAGTAAAATTACTTGAAAGTCAATGGAAATGCTTTTAACTTATCCACATAATTAGTGCGTTTAAATTGCAATACATTTCAAACGGCTGAAAATTGTCTATACTTATGATCTGCAACTTTTTTTCAAATCGTGTTTAATTTTAATTTTAGAAACATTAGTTTTTCTTGTCAGTAAAATTACTTGAAAGTCAATGGAAATGCTTTTAACCTATCCACATAATTAGTGCGTTAAAAGTGCAATACATTTGTAACGGCTGAAAATTGTCTAAACTTATGATCTGCAACTTTTTTTCAAATCGTGTATAATTTTAATTTTAGAAACATTAGTTTTTCTTGTCAGTAAAATTACTTGAAAGTCAATGGAAATGCTTTTAACTTATCCACATAATTAGTGCGTTTAAATTGCAATACATTTCAAACGGCTGAAAATTGTCTATACTTATGATCTGGAACTTTTTTTCAAATTGTGTTTAACTTTAATTTAGAAAACATTAGTTTTTCTTGTCAGTAAAATTACTTGAAAGTCAATGGAAATGCTTTTAACTTATCCACATAATTAGTGCGTTTAAATTGTAATACATTTCAAACGGCTGAAAATTGTCTAAACTTATGATCTGCCACTTTTTTTTCAAATCGATTTCTACTCAATTTTGATTTTAGAAACATTAGTTTTTCTAGTCAGTAAAATTACTTGAAAGTCAATGGAAATGCTTTTAACTTATCCACATAATTAGTGCGTTTAAATTGCAATACATTTCAAACGGCTGAAAATTGTCTAAACTTATGATCTGCCACTTTTTTTTCAAATCGATTTCTACTCAATTTTGATTTTAGAAACATTAGTTTTTCTAGTCAGTAAAATTACTTGAAAGTCAATGGAAATGCTTTTAACTTATCCACATAATTAGTGCGTTTAAATTGCAATACATTTCAAACGGCTGAAAATTGTCTAAACTTATGATCTGCCACTTTTTTTTCAAATCGCCTTCTACTCAATTTTGATTTTAGAAACATTAGTTTTTCTTGTCAGTAAAATTACTTGAAAGTCAATGGAAATGCTTTTAACTTATCCACATAATTAGTGCGTTTAAATTGCAATACATTTCAAACGGCTGAAAATTGTCTAAACTTATGATCTGCCACTTTTTTTTCAAATCGCCTTCTACTCAATTTTGATTTTAGAAACTTTAGTTTTTCTTGTCAGTAAAATTACTTGAAAGTCAATGGAAATGCTTTTAACTTATCCACATAATTAGTGCGTTTAAATTGCAATACATTTCAAACGGCTGAAAATTGTCTATACTTATGATCTGCAACTTTTTTTCAAATCGTGTTTAATTTTAATTTTAGAAACATTAGTTTTTCTTGTCAGTAAAATTACTTGAAAGTCAATGGAAATGCTTTTAACCTATCCACATAATTAGTGCGTTAAAAGTGCAATACATTTGTAACGGCTGAAAATTGTCGAAACTTATGATCTGCAACTTTTTTTCAAATCGTGTATAATTTTAATTTTAGAAACATTAGTTTTTCTAGTCAGTAAAATTACTTGAAAGTCAATTGAAATGCTTTTAACTTATCCACATAATTAGTCCGTTTAAATTGCAATACATTTCAAACGGCTGAAAATTGTCTAAACTTATGATCTGCCCCTTTTTTTTCAAATCGCCTTCTACTCAATTTTGATTTTAGAAACATTAGTTTTTCTTGTCAGTAAAATTACTTGAAAGTCAATGGAAATGCTTTTAACTTATCCACATAATTAGTGCGTTTAAATTGCAATACATTTCAAACGGCTGAAAATTGTCTATACTTATGATCTGCAACTTTTTTTCAAATCGTGTTTAATTTTAATTTTAGAAACATTAGTTTTTCTTGTCAGTAAAATTACTTGAAAGTCAATGGAAATGCTTTTAACCTATCCACATAATTAGTGCGTTAAAAGTGCAAAACATTTGTAACGGCTGAAAATTGTTTAAATTTATGATCTGCAACTTTTTTTCAAATCGTGTATAATTTTAATTTTAGAAACATTAGTTTTTCTTGTCAGTAAAATTACTTGAAAGTCAGTGGAAATGCTTTTAACTTATCCACATAATTAGTGCGTTTAAATTGCAATACATTTCAAACGGCTGAAAATTGTCTATACTTATGATCTGCAACTTTTTTTCAAATCGTGTTTAAATTTAATTTTAGAAACATTAGTTTTTCTTGTCAGTAAAATTACTTGAAAGTCAATGGAAATGCTTTTAACTTATCCACATAATTAGTGCGTTTAAATTGCAATACATTTCAAACGGCTGAAAATTGTCTAAACTTATGATCTGCCACTTTTTTTTCAAATCGCCTTCTACTCAATTTTGATTTTAGAAACATTAGTTTTTCTTGTCAGTAAAATTACTTGAAAGTCAATGGAAATGCTTTTAACTTATCCACATAATTAGTGCGTTTAAATTGCAATACATTTCAAACGGCTGAAAATTGTCTAAACTTATGATCTGCCACTTTTTTTTCAAATCGCCTTCTACTCAATTTTGATTTTAGAAACTTTAGTTTTTCTTGTCAGTAAAATTACTTGAAAGTCAATGGAAATGCTTTTAACTTATCCACATAATTAGTGCGTTTAAATTGCAATACATTTCAAACGGCTGAAAATTGTCTATACTTATAATCTGCAACTTTTTTTCAAATCGTGTTTAATTTTAATTTTAGAAACATTGGTTTTTCTTGTCAGTAAAATTACTTGAAAGTCAATGGAAATGCTTTTAACTTATCCACATAATTAGTGCGTTTAAATTGCAATACATTTCAAACGGCTGAAAATTGTCTAAACTTATGATCTGCCACTTTTTTTTCAAATCGCCTTCTACTCAATTTTGATTTTAGAAACATTAGTTTTTCTAGTCAGTAAAATTACTTGAAAGTCAATGGAAATGCTTTTAACTTATCCACATAATTAGTGCGTTTAAATTGCAATACATTTCAAACGGCTGAAAATTGTCTATACTTATGATCTGCAACTTTTTTTCAAATCGTGTTTAATTTTAATTTTAGAAACATTAGTTTTTCTTGTCAGTAAAATTACTTGAAAGTCAATGGAAATGCTTTTAACCTATCCACATAATTAGTGCGTTAAAAGTGCAATACATTTGTAACGGCTGAAAATTGTCTAAACTTATGATCTGCAACTTTTTTTCAAATCGTGTATAATTTTAATTTTAGAAACATTAGTTTTTCTTGTCAGTAAAATTACTTGAAAGTCAATGGAAATGCTTTTAACTTATCCACATAATTAGTGCGTTTAAATTGCAATACATTTCAAACGGCTGAAAATTGTCTATACTTATGATCTGGAACTTTTTTTCAAATTGTGTTTAACTTTAATTTAGAAAACATTAGTTTTTCTTGTCAGTAAAATTACTTGAAAGTCAATGGAAATGCTTTTAACTTATCCACATAATTAGTGCGTTTAAATTGTAATACATTTCAAACGGCTGAAAATTGTCTAAACTTATGATCTGCCACTTTTTTTTCAAATCGATTTCTACTCAATTTTGATTTTAGAAACATTAGTTTTTCTAGTCAGTAAAATTACTTGAAAGTCAATGGAAATGCTTTTAACTTATCCACATAATTAGTGCGTTTAAATTGCAATACATTTCAAACGGCTGAAAATTGTCTAAACTTATGATCTGCCACTTTTTTTTCAAATCGATTTCTACTCAATTTTGATTTTAGAAACATTAGTTTTTCTAGTCAGTAAAATTACTTGAAAGTCAATGGAAATGCTTTTAACTTATCCACATAATTAGTGCGTTTAAATTGCAATACATTTCAAACGGCTGAAAATTGTCTAAACTTATGATCTGCCACTTTTTTTTCAAATCGCCTTCTACTCAATTTTGATTTTAGAAACATTAGTTTTTCTTGTCAGTAAAATTACTTGAAAGTCAATGGAAATGCTTTTAACTTATCCACATAATTAGTGCGTTTAAATTGCAATACATTTCAAACGGCTGAAAATTGTCTAAACTTATGATCTGCCACTTTTTTTTCAAATCGCCTTCTACTCAATTTTGATTTTAGAAACTTTAGTTTTTCTTGTCAGTAAAATTACTTGAAAGTCAATGGAAATGCTTTTAACTTATCCACATAATTAGTGCGTTTAAATTGCAATACATTTCAAACGGCTGAAAATTGTCTATACTTATGATCTGCAACTTTTTTTCAAATCGTGTTTAATTTTAATTTTAGAAACATTAGTTTTTCTTGTCAGTAAAATTACTTGAAAGTCAATGGAAATGCTTTTAACCTATCCACATAATTAGTGCGTTAAAAGTGCAATACATTTGTAACGGCTGAAAATTGTCGAAACTTATGATCTGCAACTTTTTTTCAAATCGTGTATAATTTTAATTTTAGAAACATTAGTTTTTCTAGTCAGTAAAATTACTTGAAAGTCAATTGAAATGCTTTTAACTTATCCACATAATTAGTCCGTTTAAATTGCAATACATTTCAAACGGCTGAAAATTGTCTAAACTTATGATCTGCCCCTTTTTTTTCAAATCGCCTTCTACTCAATTTTGATTTTAGAAACATTAGTTTTTCTTGTCAGTAAAATTACTTGAAAGTCAATGGAAATGCTTTTAACTTATCCACATAATTAGTGCGTTTAAATTGCAATACATTTCAAACGGCTGAAAATTGTCTATACTTATGATCTGCAACTTTTTTTCAAATCGTGTTTAATTTTAATTTTAGAAACATTAGTTTTTCTTGTCAGTAAAATTACTTGAAAGTCAATGGAAATGCTTTTAACCTATCCACATAATTAGTGCGTTAAAAGTGCAAAACATTTGTAACGGCTGAAAATTGTTTAAATTTATGATCTGCAACTTTTTTTCAAATCGTGTATAATTTTAATTTTAGAAACATTAGTTTTTCTTGTCAGTAAAATTACTTGAAAGTCAGTGGAAATGCTTTTAACTTATCCACATAATTAGTGCGTTTAAATTGCAATACATTTCAAACGGCTGAAAATTGTCTATACTTATGATCTGCAACTTTTTTTCAAATCGTGTTTAAATTTAATTTTAGAAACATTAGTTTTTCTTGTCAGTAAAATTACTTGAAAGTCAATGGAAATGCTTTTAACTTATCCACATAATTAGTGCGTTTAAATTGCAATACATTTCAAACGGCTGAAAATTGTCTAAACTTATGATCTGCCACTTTTTTTTCAAATCGCCTTCTACTCAATTTTGATTTTAGAAACATTAGTTTTTCTTGTCAGTAAAATTACTTGAAAGTCAATGGAAATGCTTTTAACTTATCCACATAATTAGTGCGTTTAAATTGCAATACATTTCAAACGGCTGAAAATTGTCTAAACTTATGATCTGCCACTTTTTTTTCAAATCGCCTTCTACTCAATTTTAATTTTAGAAACTTTAGTTTTTCTTGTCAGTAAAATTACTTGAAAGTCAATGGAAATGCTTTTAACTTATCCACATAATTAGTGCGTTTAAATTGCAATACATTTCAAACGGCTGAAAATTGTCTATACTTATAATCTGCAACTTTTTTTCAAATCGTGTTTAATTTTAATTTTAGAAACATTGGTTTTTCTTGTCAGTAAAATTACTTGAAAGTCAATGGAAATGCTTTTAACTTATCCACATAATTAGTGCGTTTAAATTGCAATACATTTCAAACGGCTGAAAATTGTCTAAACTTATGATCTGCCACTTTTTTTTCAAATCGCCTTCTACTCAATTTTGATTTTAGAAACATTAGTTTTTGTTGTCAGTAAAATTACTTGAAAGTCAATGGAAATGCTTTTAACTTATCCACATAATTAGTGCGTTTAAATTGCAATACATTTCAAACGGCTGAAAATTGTCTATACTTATGATCTGCAACTTTTTTTCAAATCGTGTTTAATTTTAATTTTAGAAACATTAGTTTTTCTTGTCAGTAAAATTACTTGAAAGTCAATGGAAATGCTTTTAACCTATCCACATAATTAGTGCGTTAAAAGTGCAATACATTTGTAACGGCTGAAAATTGTCTAAACTTATGATCTGCAACTTTTTTTCAAATCGTGTATAATTTTAATTTTAGAAACATTAGTTTTTCTTGTCAGTAAAATTACTTGAAAGTCAATGGAAATGCTTTTAACTTATCCACATAATTAGTGCGTTTAAATTGCAATACATTTCAAACGGCTGAAAATTGTCTATACTTATGATCTGGAACTTTTTTTCAAATTGTGTTTAACTTTAATTTAGAAAACATTAGTTTTTCTTGTCAGTAAAATTACTTGAAAGTCAATGGAAATGCTTTTAACTTATCCACATAATTAGTGCGTTTAAATTGTAATACATTTCAAACGGCTGAAAATTGTCTAAACTTATGATCTGCCACTTTTTTTTCAAATCGATTTCTACTCAATTTTGATTTTAGAAACATTAGTTTTTCTAGTCAGTAAAATTACTTGAAAGTCAATGGAAATGCTTTTAACTTATCCACATAATTAGTGCGTTTAAATTGCAATACATTTCAAACGGCTGAAAATTGTCTAAACTTATGATCTGCCACTTTTTTTTCAAATCGATTTCTACTCAATTTTGATTTTAGAAACATTAGTTTTTCTAGTCAGTAAAATTACTTGAAAGTCAATGGAAATGCTTTTAACTTATCCACATAATTAGTGCGTTTAAATTGCAATACATTTCAAACGGCTGAAAATTGTCTAAACTTATGATCTGCCACTTTTTTTTCAAATCGCCTTCTACTCAATTTTGATTTTAGAAACATTAGTTTTTCTTGTCAGTAAAATTACTTGAAAGTCAATGGAAATGCTTTTAACTTATCCACATAATTAGTGCGTTTAAATTGCAATACATTTCAAACGGCTGAAAATTGTCTAAACTTATGATCTGCCACTTTTTTTTCAAATCGCCTTCTACTCAATTTTGATTTTAGAAACTTTAGTTTTTCTTGTCAGTAAAATTACTTGAAAGTCAATGGAAATGCTTTTAACTTATCCACATAATTAGTGCGTTTAAATTGCAATACATTTCAAACGGCTGAAAATTGTCTATACTTATGATCTGCAACTTTTTTTCAAATCGTGTTTAATTTTAATTTTAGAAACATTAGTTTTTCTTGTCAGTAAAATTACTTGAAAGTCAATGGAAATGCTTTTAACCTATCCACATAATTAGTGCGTTAAAAGTGCAATACATTTGTAACGGCTGAAAATTGTCGAAACTTATGATCTGCAACTTTTTTTCAAATCGTGTATAATTTTAATTTTAGAAACATTAGTTTTTCTAGTCAGTAAAATTACTTGAAAGTCAATTGAAATGCTTTTAACTTATCCACATAATTAGTCCGTTTAAATTGCAATACATTTCAAACGGCTGAAAATTGTCTAAACTTATGATCTGCCCCTTTTTTTTCAAATCGCCTTCTACTCAATTTTGATTTTAGAAACATTAGTTTTTCTTGTCAGTAAAATTACTTGAAAGTCAATGGAAATGCTTTTAACTTATCCACATAATTAGTGCGTTTAAATTGCAATACATTTCAAACGGCTGAAAATTGTCTATACTTATGATCTGCAACTTTTTTTCAAATCGTGTATAATTTTAATTTTAGAAACATTAGTTTTTCTTGTCAGTAAAATTACTTGAAAGTCAGTGGAAATGCTTTTAACTTATCCACATAATTAGTGCGTTTAAATTGCAATACATTTCAAACAGCTGAAAATTGTCTATACTTATGATCTGCAACTTTTTTTCAAATCGTGTTTAAATTTAATTTTAGAAACATTAGTTTTTCTTGTCAGTAAAATTACTTGAAAGTCAATGGAAATGCTTTTAACTTATCCACATAATTAGTGCGTTTAAATTGCAATACATTTCAAACGGCTGAAAATTGTCTAAACTTATGATCTGCCACTTTTTTTTCAAATCGCCTTCTACTCAATTTTGATTTTAGAAACATTAGTTTTTCTAGTCAGTAAAATTACTTGAAAGTCAATGGAAATGCTTTTAACTTATCCACATAATTAGTGCGTTTAAATTGCAATACATTTCAAACGGCTGAAAATTGTCTAAACTTATGATCTGCAACTTTTTTTCAAATCGTGTTTAATTTTAATTTTAGAAACATTAGTTTTTCTTGTCAGTAAAATTACTTGAAAGTCAATGGAAATGCTTTTAACTTATCCACATAATTAGTGCGTTTAAATTGCAATACATTTCAAACGGCTGAAAATTGTCTAAACTTATGATCTGCCACTTTTTTTTCAAATCGATTTTTACTCAATTTTGATTTTAGAAACATTAGTTTTTCTAGTCAGTAAAATTACTTGAAAGTCAATGGAAATGCTTTTAACTTATCCACATAATTAGTGCGTTTAAATTGCAATACATTTCAAACGGCTGAAAATTGTCTAAACTTATGATCTGCAACTTTTTTTCAAATCGTGTTTAATTTTAATTTTAGAAACATTAGTTTTTCTTGTCAGTAAAATTACTTGAAAGTCAATGGAAATGCTTTTAACTTATCCACATAATTAGTGCGTTTAAATTGCAATACATTTCAAACGGCTGAAAATTGTCTAAACTTATGATCTGCCACTTTTTTTTCAAATCGCCTTCTACTCAATTTTGATTTTAGAAACTTTAGTTTTTCTTGTCAGTAAAATTACTTGAAAGTCAATGGAAATGCTTTTAACTTATCCACATAATTAGTGCGTTTAAATTGCAATACATTTCAAACGGCTGAAAATTGTCTATACTTATGATCTGCAACTTTTTTTCAAATCGTGTTTAATTTTAATTTTAGAAACATTAGTTTTTCTTGTCAGTAAAATTACTTGAAAGTCAATGGAAATGCTTTTAACCTATCCACATAATTAGTGCGTTAAAAGTGCAATACATTTGTAACGGCTGAAAATTGTCGAAACTTATGATCTGCAACTTTTTTTCAAATCGTGTATAATTTTAATTTTAGAAACATTAGTTTTTCTAGTCAGTAAAATTACTTGAAAGTCTATTGAAATGCTTTTAACTTATCCACATAATTAGTCCGTTTAAATTGCAATACATTTCAAACGGCTGAAAATTGTCTAAACTTATGATCTGCCCCTTTTTTTTCAAATCGCCTTCTACTCAATTTTGATTTTAGAAACATTAGTTTTTCTTGTCAGTAAAATTACTTGAAAGTCAATGGAAATGCTTTTAACTTATCCACATAATTAGTGCGTTTAAATTGCAATACATTTCAAACGGCTGAAAATTGTCTATACTTATGATCTGCAACTTTTTTTCAAATCGTGTTTAATTTTAATTTTAGAAACATTAGTTTTTCTTGTCAGTAAAATTACTTGAAAGTCAATGGAAATGCTTTTAACCTATCCACATAATTAGTGCGTTAAAAGTGCAAAACATTTGTAACGGCTGAAAATTGTCTAAATTTATGATCTGCAACTTTTTTTCAAATCGTGTATAATTTTAATTTTAGAAACATTAGTTTTTCTTGTCAGTAAAATTACTTGAAAGTCAGTGGAAATGCTTTTAACTTATCCACATAATTAGTGCGTTTAAATTGCAATACATTTCAAACGGCTGAAAATTGTCTATACTTATGATCTGCAACTTTTTTTCAAATCGTGTTTAAATTTAATTTTAGAAACATTAGTTTTTCTTGTCAGTAAAATTACTTGAAAGTCAATGGAAATGCTTTTAACTTATCCACATAATTAGTGCGTTTAAATTGCAATACATTTCAAACGGCTGAAAATTGTCTAAACTTATGATCTGCCACTTTTTTTTCAAATCGCCTTCTACTCAATTTTGATTTTAGAAACATTAGTTTTTCTAGTCAGTAAAATTACTTGAAAGTCAATGGAAATGCTTTTAACTTATCCACATAATTAGTGCGTTTAAATTGCAATACATTTCAAACGGCTGAAAATTGTCTAAACTTATGATCTGCAACTTTTTTTCAAATCGTGTTTAATTTTAATTTTAGAAACATTAGTTTTTCTTGTCAGTAAAATTACTTGAAAGTCAATGGAAATGCTTTTAACTTATCCACATAATTAGTGCGTTTAAATTGCAATACATTTCAAACGGCTGAAAATTGTCTAAACTTATGATCTGCCACTTTTTTTTCAAATCGATTTTTACTCAATTTTGATTTTAGAAACATTAGTTTTTCTAGTCAGTAAAATTACTTGAAAGTCAATGGAAATGCTTTTAACTTATCCACATAATTAGTGCGTTTAAATTGCAATACATTTCAAACGGCTGAAAATTGTCTAAACTTATGATCTGCAACTTTTTTTCAAATCGTGTTTAATTTTAATTTTAGAAACATTAGTTTTTCTTGTCAGTAAAATTACTTGAAAGTCAATGGAAATGCTTTTAACTTATCCACATAATTAGTGCGTTTAAATTGCAATACATTTCAAACGGCTGAAAATTGTCTAAACTTATGATCTGCCACTTTTTTTTCAAATCGCCTTCTACTCAATTTTGATTTTAGAAACATTAGTTTTTCTAATCAGTAAAATTACTTGAAAGTCAATGGAAATGCTTTTAACCTATCCACATAATTAGTGCGTTAAAAGTGCAATACATTTGTAACGGCTGAAAATTGTCTAAATTTATGATCTGCAACTTTTTTTCAAATCGTGTATAATTTTAATTTTAGAAACATTAGTTTTTCTTGTCAGTAAAATTACTTGAAAGTCAGTGGAAATGCTTTTAACTTATCCACATAATTAGTGCGTTTAAATTGCAATACATTTCAAACGGCTGAAAATTGTCTATACTTATGATCTGCAACTTTTTTTCAAATCGTGTTTAATTTTAATTTTAGAAACATTAGTTTTTCTTGTCAGTAAAATTACTTGAAAGTCAATGGAAATGCTTTTAACCTATCCACATAATTAGTGCGTTAAAAGTGCAAAACATTTGTAACGGCTGAAAATTGTCTAAATTTATGATCTGCAACTTTTTTTCAAATCGTGTATAATTTTAATTTTAGAAACATTAGTTTTTCTTGTCAGTAAAATTACTTGAAAGTCAATGGAAATGCTTTTAACCTATCCACATAATTAGTGCGTTAAAAGTGCAAAACATTTGTAACGGCTGAAAATTGTCTAAATTTATGATCTGCAACTTTTTTTCAAATCGTGTATAATTTTAATTTTAGAAACATTAGTTTTTCTTGTCAGTAAAATTACTTGAAAGTCAGTGGAAATGCTTTTAACTTATCCACATAATTAGTGCGTTTAAATTGCAATACATTTCAAACGGCTGAAAATTGTCTATACTTATGATCTGCAACTTTTTTTCAAATCGTGTTTAAATTTAATTTTAGAAACATTAGTTTTTCTTGTCAGTAAAATTACTTGAAAGTCAATGGAAATGCTTTTAACTTATCGACATAATTAGTGCGTTTAAATTGCAATACATTTCAAACGGCTGAAAATTGTCTAAACTTATGATCTGCCACTTTTTTTTCAAATCGCCTTCTACTCAATTTTGATTTTAGAAACATTAGTTTTTCTAGTCAGTAAAATTACTTGAAAGTCAATGGAAATGCTTTTAACTTATCCACATAATTAGTGCGTTTAAATTGCAATACATTTCAAACGGCTGAAAATTGTCTAAACTTATGATCTGCAACTTTTTTTCAAATCGTGTTTAATTTTAATTTTAGAAACATTAGTTTTTCTTGTCAGTAAAATTACTTGAAAGTCAATGGAAATGCTTTTAACTTATCCACATAATTAGTGCGTTTAAATTGCAATACATTTCAAACGGCTGAAAATTGTCTAAACTTATGATCTGCCACTTTTTTTTCAAATCGATTTTTACTCAATTTTGATTTTAGAAACATTAGTTTTTCTAGTCAGTAAAATTACTTGAAAGTCAATGGAAATGCTTTTAACTTATCCACATAATTAGTGCGTTTAAATTGCAATACATTTCAAACGGCTGAAAATTGTCTAAACTTATGATCTGCAACTTTTTTTCAAATCGTGTTTAATTTTAATTTTAGAAACATTAGTTTTTCTTGTCAGTAAAATTACTTGAAAGTCAATGGAAATGCTTTTAACTTATCCACATAATTAGTGCGTTTAAATTGCAATACATTTCAAACGGCTGAAAATTGTCTAAACTTATGATCTGCAACTTTTTTTCAAATCGTGTTTAATTTTAATTTTAGAAACATTAGTTTTTCTTGTCAGTAAAATTACTTGAAAGTCAATGGAAATGCTTTTAACTTATCCACATAATTAGTGCGTTTAAATTGCAATACATTTCAAACGGCTGAAAATTGTCTAAACTTATGATCTGCCACTTTTTTTTCAAATCGCCTTCTACTCAATTTTGATTTTAGAAACATTAGTTTTTCTAATGAGTAAAATTACTTGAAAGTCAATGGAAATGCTTTTAACTTATCCACATAATTAGTGCGTTTAAATTGCAATACATTTCAAACGGCTGAAAATTGTCTAAACTTATGATCTGCAACTTTTTTTTCAAATCGTGTTTAATTTTAATTTTAGAAACATTAGTTTTTCTTGTCAGTAAAATTACTTGAAAGTCAATGGAAATGCTTTTAACTTATCCACATAATTAGTGCGTTTAAATTGCAATACATTTCAAACGGCTGAAAATTGTCTAAACTTATGATCTGCAACTTTTTTTCAAATCGTGTTTAATTTTAATTTTAGAAACATTAGTTTTTCTTGTCAGTAAAATTACTTGAAAGTCAATGGAAATGCTTTTAACCTATCCACATAATTAGTGCGTTAAAAGTGCAATACATTTGTAACGGCTGAAAATTGTCTAAATTTATGATCTGCAACTTTTTTTCAAATCGTGTATAATTTTAATTTTAGAAACATTAGTTTTTCTTGTCAGTAAAATTACTTGAAAGTCAGTGGAAATGCTTTTAACTTATCCACATAATTAGTGCGTTTAAATTGCAATACATTTCAAACGGCTGAAAATTGTCTATACTTATGATCTGCAACTTTTTTTCAAATCGTGTTTAATTTTAATTTTAGAAACATTAGTTTTTCTTGTCAGTAAAATTACTTGAAAGTCAATGGAAATGCTTTTAACCTATCCACATAATTAGTGCGTTAAAAGTGCAAAACATTTATAACGGCTGAAAATTGTCTAAATTTATGATCTGCAACTTTTTTTCAAATCGTGTATAATTTTAATTTTAGAAACATTAGTTTTTCTTGTCAGTAAAATTACTTGAAAGTCAGTGGAAATGCTTTTAACTTATCCACATAATTAGTGCGTTTAAATTGCAATACATTTCAAACGGCTGAAAATTGTCTATACTTATGATCTGCAACTTTTTTTCAAATCGTGTTTAAATTTAATTTTAGAAACATTAGTTTTTCTGGTCAGTAAAATTACTTGAAAGTCAATGGAAATGCTTTTAACTTATCCACATAATTAGTGCGTTTAAATTGCAATACATTTCAAACGGCTGAAAATTGTCTAAACTTATGATCTGCCACTTTTTTTTCAAATCGCCTTCTACTCAATTTTGATTTTAGAAACATTAGTTTTTCTAGTCAGTAAAATTACTTGAAAGTCAATGGAAATGCTTTTAACTTATCCACATAATTAGTGCGTTTAAATTGCAATACATTTCAAACGGCTGAAAATTGTCTAAACTTATGATCTGCCACTTTTTTTTCAAATCGATTTTTACTCAATTTTGATTTTAGAAACATTAGTTTTTCTAGTCAGTAAAATTACTTGAAAGTCAATGGAAATGCTTTTAACTTATCCACATAATTAGTGCGTTTAAATTGCAATACATTTCAAACGGCTGAAAATTGTCTAAACTTATGATCTGCAACTTTTTTTCAAATCGTGTTTAATTTTAATTTTAGAAACATTAGTTTTTCTTGTCAGTAAAATTACTTGAAAGTCAATGGAAATGCTTTTAACTTATCCACATAATTAGTGCGTTTAAATTGCAATACATTTCAAACGGCTGAAAATTGTCTAAACTTATGATCTGCCACTTTTTTTTCAAATCGCCTTCTACTCAATTTTGATTTTAGAAACATTAGTTTTTCTAATCAGTAAAATTACTTGAAAGTCAATGGAAATGCTTTTAACTTATCCACATAATTAGTGCGTTTAAATTGCAATACATTTCAAACGGCTGAAAATTGTCTAAACTTATGATCTGCAACTTTTTTTTCAAATCGTGTTTAATTTTAATTTTAGAAACATTAGTTTTTCTTGTCAGTAAAATTACTTGAAAGTCAATGGAAATGCTTTTAACTTATCCACATAATTAGTGCGTTTAAATTGCAATACATTTCAAACGGCTGAAAATTGTCTAAACTTATGATCTGCAACTTTTTTTCAAATCGTGTTTAATTTTAATTTTAGAAACATTAGTTTTTCTTGTCAGTAAAATTACTTGAAAGTCAATGGAAATGCTTTTAACCTATCCACATAATTAGTGCGTTAAAAGTGCAATACATTTGTAACGGCTGAAAATTGTCTAAATTTATGATCTGCAACTTTTTTTCAAATCGTGTATAATTTTAATTTTAGAAACATTAGTTTTTCTTGTCAGTAAAATTACTTGAAAGTCAGTGGAAATGCTTTTAACTTATCCACATAATTAGTGCGTTTAAATTGCAATACATTTCAAACGGCTGAAAATTGTCTATACTTATGATCTGCAACTTTTTTTCAAATCGTGTTTAATTTTAATTTTAGAAACATTAGTTTTTCTTGTCAGTAAAATTACTTGAAAGTCAATGGAAATGCTTTTAACTTATCCACATAATTAGTGCGTTTAAATTGCAATACATTTCAAACGGCTGAAAATTGTCTAAACTTATGATCTGCCACTTTTTTTTCAAATCGCCTTCTACTCAATTTTGATTTTAGAAACATTAGTTTTTCTAGTCAGTAAAATTACTTGAAAGTCAATGGAAATGCTTTTAACTTATCCACATAATTAGTGCGTTTATATTGCAATACATTTCAAACGGCTGAAAATTGTCTAAACTTATGATCTGCAACTTTTTTTCAAATCGTGTTTAATTTTAATTTTAGAAACATTAGTTTTTCTTGTCAGTAAAATTACTTGAAAGTCAATGGAAATGCTTTTAACTTATCCACATAATTATTGCGTTTAAATTGCAATACATTTCAAACGGCTGAAAATTGTCTAAACTTATGATCTGCCACTTTTTTTTCAAATCGATTTCTACTCAATTTTGATTTTAGAAACATTAGTTTTTCTAGTCAGTAAAATTACTTGAAAGTCAATGGAAATGCTTTTAACTTATCCACATAATTAGTGCGTTTAAATTGCAATACATTTCAAACGGCTGAAAATTGTCTAAACTTATGATCTGCAACTTTTTTTCAAATCGTGTTTAATTTTAATTTTAGAAACATTAGTTTTTCTTGTCAGTAAAATTACTTGAAAGTCAATGGAAATGCTTTTAACTTATCCACATAATTAGTGCGTTCAAATTGCAATACATTTCAAACGGCTGAAAATTGTCTAAACTTATGATCTGCCACTTTTTTTTCAAATCGCCTTCTACTCAATTTTGATTTTAGAAACATTAGTTTTTCTAGTCAGTAAAATTACTTGAAAGTCAATGGAAATGCTTTTAACTTATCCACATAATTAGTGCGTTTAAATTGCAATACATTTCAAACGGCTGAAAATTGTCTAAACTTATGATCTGCAACTTTTTTTCAAATCGTGTTTAATTTTAATTTTAGAAACATTAGTTTTTCTTGTCAGTAAAATTACTTGAAAGTCAATGGAAATGCTTTTAACTTATCCACATAATTAGTGCGTTTAAATTGCAATACATTTCAAACGGCTGAAAATTGTCTAAACTTATGATCTGCCACTTTTTTTTCAAATCGCCTTCTACTCAATTTTGATTTTAGAAACATTAGTTTTTCTAATCAGTAAAATTACTTGAAAGTCAATGGAAATGCTTTTAACTTATCCACATAATTAGTGCGTTTAAATTGCAATACATTTCAAACGGCTGAAAATTGTCTAAACTTATGATCTGCAACTTTTTTTTCAAATCGTGTTTAATTTTAATTTTAGAAACATTAGTTTTTCTTGTCAGTAAAATTACTTGAAAGTCAATGGAAATGCTTTTAACTTATCCACATAATTAGTGCGTTTAAATTGCAATACATTTCAAACGGCTGAAAATTGTCTAAACTTATGATCTGCAACTTTTTTTCAAATCGTGTTTAATTTTAATTTTAGAAACATTAGTTTTTCTTGTCAGTAAAATTACTTGAAAGTCAATGGAAATGCTTTTAACCTATCCACATAATTAGTGCGTTAAAAGTGCAATACATTTGTAACGGCTGAAAATTGTCTAAATTTATGATCTGCAACTTTTTTTCAAATCGTGTATAATTTTAATTTTAGAAACATTAGTTTTTCTTGTCAGTAAAATTACTTGAAAGTCAGTGGAAATGCTTTTAACTTATCTACATAATTAGTGCGTTTAAATTGCAATACATTTCAAACGGCTGAAAATTGTCTATACTTATGATCTGCAACTTTTTTTCAAATCGTGTTTAATTTTAATTTTAGAAACATTAGTTTTTCTTGTCAGTAAAATTACTTGAAAGTCAATGGAAATGCTTTTAACTTATCCACATAATTAGTGCGTTTAAATTGCAATACATTTCAAACGGCTGAAAATTGTCTAAACTTATGATCTGCCACTTTTTTTTCAAATCGCCTTCTACTCAATTTTGATTTTAGAAACATTAGTTTTTCTAGTCAGTAAAATTACTTGAAAGTCAATGGAAATGCTTTTAACTTATCCACATAATTAGTGCGTTTATATTGCAATACATTTCAAACGGCTGAAAATTGTCTAAACTTATGATCTGCAACTTTTTTTCAAATCGTGTTTAATTTTAATTTTAGAAACATTAGTTTTTCTTGTCAGTAAAATTACTTGAAAGTCAATGGAAATGCTTTTAACTTATCCACATAATTATTGCGTTTAAATTGCAATACATTTCAAACGGCTGAAAATTGTCTAAACTTATGATCTGCCACTTTTTTTTCAAATCGATTTCTACTCAATTTTGATTTTAGAAACATTAGTTTTTCTAGTCAGTAAAATTACTTGAAAGTCAATGGAAATGCTTTTAACTTATCCACATAATTAGTGCGTTTAAATTGCAATACATTTCAAACGGCTGAAAATTGTCTAAACTTATGATCTGCAACTTTTTTTCAAATCGTGTTTAATTTTAATTTTAGAAACATTAGTTTTTCTTGTCAGTAAAATTACTTGAAAGTCAATGGAAATGCTTTTAACTTATCCACATAATTAGTGCGTTCAAATTGCAATACATTTCAAACGGCTGAAAATTGTCTAAACTTATGATCTGCCACTTTTTTTTCAAATCGCCTTCTACTCAATTTTGATTTTAGAAACATTAGTTTTTCTAGTCAGTAAAATTACTTGAAAGTCAATGGAACTGCTTTTAACCTATCCACATAATTAGTGCGTTTAAATTGCAATACATTTCAAACGGCTGAAAATTGTCTAAACTTATGATCTGCAACTTTTTTTTCAAATCGTGTTTAATTTTAATTTTAGAAACATTAGTTTTTCTTGTCAGTAAAATTACTTGAAAGTCAATGGAAATGCTTTTAACTTATCCACATAATTAGTGCGTTTAAATTGCAATACATTTCAAACGGCTGAAAATTGTCTAAACTTATGATCTGCCACTTTTTTTCAAATCGTGTTTAATTTTAATTTTAGAAACATTAGTTTTTCTTGTCAGTAAAATCACTTGAAAGTCAGTGGAAATGCTTTTAACTTATCCACATAATTAGTGCGTTTAAATTGCAATACATTTCAAACGGCTGAAAATTGTCTATACCTATGATCTGCAACTTTTTTTCAAATCGTGTTTAATTTTAATTTAAGAAACATTAGTTTTTCTTGTCAGTAAAATTACTTGAAAGTCAATGGAAATGCTTTCAACTTATCTACATAATTAGTGCGTTAAAATTGAAATACATTTCAAACGGCTGAAAATTGTCTATACTTATAATCTGCAACTTTTTTTCAAATCGTGTTTAATTTTAATTTTAGAAACATTAGTTTTTCTTGTCAGTAAAATCACTTGAAAGTCAGTGGAAATGCTTTTAACTTATCCACATAATTAGTGCGTTTAAATTGCAATACATTTCAAACGGCTGAAAATTGTCTATACTTATGATCTCCAACTTTTTTTCAAATCGTGTTTAACTTTAATTTAAGAAACATTAGTTTTTCTTGTCAGTAAAATTACTTGAAAGTCAATGGAAATACTTTTAACTTATCTACATAATTAGTGCGTTAAAATTGAAATACATTTCAAACGGCTGAAAATTGTCTATACTTATAATCTGCAACTTTTTTTCAAATCGTGTTTAATTTTAATTTTAGAAACATTGGTTTTTCTTGTCAGTAAAATTACTTGAAAGTCAATGGAAATGCTTTTAACTTATCCACATAATTAGTGCGTTTAAATTGCAATACATTTCAAACGGCTGAAAATTGTCTAAACTTATGATCTGCCACTTTTTTTTCAAATCGCCTTCTACTCAATTTTGATTTTAGAAACATTAGTTTTTGTTGTCAGTAAAATTACTTGAAAGTCAATAGAAATGCTTTTAACTTATCCACATAATTAGTGCGTTTAAATTGCAATACATTTCAAACGGCTGAAAATTGTCTATACTTATGATCTGCAACTTTTTTTCAAATCGTGTTTAATTTTAATTTTAGAAACATTAGTTTTTCTTGTCAGTAAAATTACTTGAAAGTCAATGGAAATGCTTTTAACCTATCCACATAATTAGTGCGTTAAAAGTGCAATACATTTGTAACGGCTGAAAATTGTCTAAACTTATGATCTGCAACTTTTTTTCAAATCGTGTATAATTTTAATTTTAGAAACATTAGTTTTTCTTGTCAGTAAAATTACTTGAAAGTCAATGGAAATGCTTTTAACTTATCCACATAATTAGTGCGTTTAAATTGCAATACATTTCAAACGGCTGAAAATTGTCTATACTTATGATCTGGAACTTTTTTTCAAATCGTGTTTAACTTTAATTTAAGAAACATTAGTTTTTCTTGTCAGTAAAATTACTTGAAAGTCAATGGAAATGCTTTTAACTTATCCACATAATTAGTGCGTTTAAATTGTAATACATTTCAAACGGCTGAAAATTGTCTAAACTTATGATCTGCCACTTTTTTTTCAAATCGATTTCTACTCAATTTTGATTTTAGAAACATTAGTTTTTCTAGTCAGTAAAATTACTTGAAAGTCAATGGAAATGCTTTTAACTTATCCACATAATTAGTGCGTTTAAATTGCAATACATTTCAAACGGCTGAAAATTGTCTAAACTTATGATCTGCCACTTTTTTTTCAAATCGATTTCTACTCAATTTTGATTTTAGAAACATTAGTTTTTCTAGTCAGTAAAATTACTTGAAAGTCAATGGAAATGCTTTTAACTTATCTACATAATTAGTGCGTTTAACTTGCAATACATTTCAAACGGCTGAAAATTGTCTAAACTTATGATCTGCCACTTTTTTTTCAAATCGCCTTCTTCTCAATTTTGATTTTAGAAACATTAGTTTTTCTTGTCAGTAAAATTACTTGAAAGTCAATGGAAATGCTTTTAACTTATCCACATAATTAGTGCGTTTAAATTGCAATACATTTCAAACGGCTGAAAATTGTCTAAACTTATGATCTGCCACTTTTTTTTCAAATCGCCTTCTACTCAATTTTGATTTTAGAAACTTTAGTTTTTCTTGTCAGTAAAATTACTTGAAAGTCAATGGAAATGCTTTTAACTTATCCACATAATTAGTGCGTTTAAATTGCAATACATTTCAAACGGCTGAAAATTGTCTATACTTATGATCTGCAACTTTTTTTCAAACCGTGTTTAATTTTAATTTTAGAAACATTAGTTTTTCTTGTCAGTAAAATTACTTGAAAGTCAATGGAAATGCTTTTAACCTATCCACATAATTAGTGCGTTAAAAGTGCAATACATTTGTAACGGCTGAAAATTGTCGAAACTTATGATCTGCAACTTTTTTTCAAATCGTGTATAATTTTAATTTTAGAAACATTAGTTTTTCTAGTCAGTAAAATTACTTGAAAGTCAATGGAAATGCTTTTAACTTATCCACATAATTAGTGCGTTTAAATTGCAATACATTTCAAACGGCTGAAAATTGTCTAAACTTATGATCTGCCCCTTTTTTTTCAAATCGCCTTCTACTCAATTTTGATTTTAGAAACATTAGTTTTTCTTGTCAGTAAAATTACTTAAAAGTCAATGGAAATGCTTTTAACTTATCCACATAATTAGTGCGTTTGAATTGCAATACATTTCAAACGGCTGAAAATTGTCTATACTTATAATCTGCAACCTTTTTTTCAAATCGTGTTTAATTTTAATTTTAGAAACATTGGTTTTTCTTGTCAGTAAAATTACTTGAAAGTCAATGGAAATGCTTTTAACTTATCCACATAATTAGTGCGTTTAAATTGCAATACATTTCAAACGGCTGAAAATTGTCTAAACTTATGATCTGCCACTTTTTTTTCAAATCGATTTCTACTCAATTTTGATTTTAGAAACATTAGTTTTTCTAGTCAGTAAAATTACTTGAAAGTCAATGGAAATGCTTTTAACTTATCCACATAATTAGTGCGTTTAAATTGCAATACATTTCAAACGGCTGAAAATTGTCTAAACTTATGATCTGCAACTTTTTTTCAAATCGTGTTTAATTTTAATTTTAGAAACATTAGTTTTTCTTGTCAGTAAAATTACTTGAAAGTCAATGGAAATGCTTTTAACTTATCCACATAATTAGTGCGTTTAAATTGCAATACATTTCAAACGGCTGAAAATTGTCTAAACTTATGATCTGCCACTTTTTTTTCAAATCGCCTTCTACTCAATTTTGATTTTAGAAACATTAGTTTTTCTAGTCAGTAAAATTACTTGAAAGTCAATGGAAATGCTTTTAACTTATCCACATAATTAGTGCGTTTAAATTGCAATACATTTCAAACGGCTGAAAATTGTCTAAACTTATGATCTGCAACTTTTTTTCAAATCGTGTTTAATTTTAATTTTAGAAACATTAGTTTTTCTTGTCAGTAAAATTACTTGAAAGTCAATGGAAATGCTTTTAACTTATCCACATAATTAGTGCGTTTAAATTGCAATACATTTCAAACGGCTGAAAATTGTCTAAACTTATGATCTGCCACTTTTTTTCAAATCGTGTTTAATTTTAATTTTAAAAACATTAGTTTTTCTTGTCAGTAAAATCACTTGAAAGTCAGTGGAAATGCTTTTAACTTATCCACATAATTAGTGCGTTTAAATTGCAATACATTTCAAACGGCTGAAAATTGTCTATACTTTAGATCTGCAACTTTTTTTCAAATCGTGTTTAACTTTAATTTAAGAAACATTAGTTTTTCTTGTCAGTAAAATTACTTGAAAGTCAATGGAAATGCTTTTAACTTATCTACATAATTAGTGCGTTAAAATTGAAATACATTTCAAACGGCTGAAAATTGTCTATACTTATAATCTGCAACTTTTTTTCAAATCGTGTTTAATTTTAATTTTAGAAACATTGGTTTTTCTTGTCAGTAAAATTACTTGAAAGTCAATGGAAATGCTTTTAACTTATCCACATAATTAGTGCGTTTAAATTGCAATACATTTCACACGGCTGAAAATTGTCTAAACTTATGATCTGCCACTTTTTTTTCAAATCGCCTTCTACTCAATTTTGATTTTAGAAACATTAGTTTTTCTAGTCAGTAAAATTACTTGAAAGTCAATGGAAATGCTTTTAACTTATCCACATAATTAGTGCGTTTAAATTGCAATACATTTCAAACGGCTGAAAATTGTCTATACTTATGATCTGCAACTTTTTTTCAAATCGTGTTTAAATTTAATTTTAGAAACATTAGTTTTTCTTGTCAGTAAAATTACTTGAAAGTCAATGGAAATGCTTTTAACCTATCCACATAATTAGTGCGTTAAAAGTGCAATACATTTGTAACGGCTGAAAATTGTCTAAACTTATGATCTGCAACTTTTTTTCAAATCGTGTTTAATTTTAATTTTAGAAACATTAGTTTTTCTTGTCAGTAAAATTACTTGAAAGTCAATGGAAATGCTTTTAACTTATCCACATAATTAGTGCGTTTAAATTGCAATACATTTCAAACGGCTGAAAATTGTCTATACTTATGATCTGGAACTTTTTTTCAAATCGTGTTTAACTTTAATTTAAGAAACATTAGTTTTTCTTGTCAGTAAAATTACTTGAAAGTCAATGGAAATGCTTTTAACTTATCTACATAATTAGTGCGTTAAAATTGAAATACATTTCAAACGGCTGAAAATTGTCTATACTTATAATCTGCAACTTTTTTTCGAATCGTGTTTAATTTTAATTTTAGAAAAATTGGTTTTTCTTGTCAGTAAAATTACTTGAAAGTCAATGGAAATGCTTTTAACTTATCCACATAATTAGTGCGTTTAAATTGCAATACATTTCAAACGGCTGAAAATTGTCTAAACTTATGATCTGCCACTTTTTTTTCAAATCGATTTCTACTCAATTTTGATTTTAGAAACATTAGTTTTTCTTGTCAGTAAAATTACTTGAAAGTCAATGGAAATGCTTTTAACTTATCCACATAATTAGTGCGTTTAAATTGCAATACATTTCAAACGGATAAAAATTGTCTATACTTATGATCTGCAACTTTTTTTCAAATCGTGTTTAATTTTAATTTTAGAAACATTAGTTTTTCTTGTCAGTAGTGCGTTTAAATTGCAATACATTTCAAACGGCTGAAAATTGTCTAAACTTATGATCTGCAACTTTTTTTCAAATCGTGTTTAATTTTAATTTTAAAAACATTAGTTTTTCTTGTCAGTAAAATCACTTGAAAGTCAGTGGAAATGCTTTTAACTTATCCACATAATTAGTGCGTTTAAATTGCAATACATTTCAAACGGCTGAAAATTGTCTATACTTATGATCTCCAACTTTTTTTCAAATCGATTTCTACTCAATTTTGATTTTAGAAACATTAGTTTTTCTAGTCAGTAAAATTACTTGAAAGTCAATGGAAATGCTTTTAACTTATCCACATAATTAGTGCGTTTAAATTGCAATACATTTCAAACGGCTGAAAATTGTCTAAACTTATGATCTGCAACTTTTTTTCAAATCGTGTTTAATTTTAATTTTAGAAACATTAGTTTTTCTTGTCAGTTAAATTACTTGAAAGTCAATGGAAATGCTTTTAACTTATCCACATAATTAGTGCGTTTAAATTGCAATACATTTCAAACGGCTGAAAATTGTCTAAACTTATGATCTGCCACTTTTTTTCAAATCGTGTTTAATTTTAAATTTAGAAACATTAGTTTTTCTTGTCAGTAAAATTACTTGAAAGTCAATGGAAATGCTTTTAACTTATCCACATAATTAGTGCGTTTAAACTGCAATACATTTCAAACGGCTGAAAATTGTCTAAACTTATGATCTGCCACTTTTTTTCAAATCGTGTTTAATTTTAATTTTAGAAACATTAGTTTTTCTTGTCAGTAAAATCACTTGAAAGTCAGTGGAAATGCTTTTAACTTATCCACATAATTAGTGCGTTTAAATTGCAATACATTTCAAACGGCTGAAAATTCTCTATACTTATGATCTGCAACTTTTTTTCAAATCGATTTCTACTCAATTTTGATTTTAGAAACATTAGTTTTTCTAGTCAGTAAAATTACTTGAAAGTCAATGGAAATGCTTTTAACTTATCCACATAATTAGTGCGTTTAAATTGCAATACATTTCAAACGGCTGAAAATTGTCTAAACTTATGATCTGCAACTTTTTTTCAAATCGTGTTTAATTTTAAATTTAGAAACATTAGTTTTTCTTGTCAGTAAAATTACTTGAAAGTCAATGGAAATGCTTTTAACTTATCCACATAATTAGTGCGTTTAAATTGCAATACATTTCAAACGGCTGAAAATTGTCTAAACTTATGATCTGCCACTTTTTTTCAAATCGTGTTTAATTTTAATTTTAGAAACATTAGTTTTTCTTGTCAGTAAAATCACTTGAAAGTCAGTGGAAATGCTTTTAACTTATCCACATAATTAGTGCGTTTAAATTGCAATACATTTCAAACGGCTGAAAATTGTCTATACTTATGATCTGCAACTTTGTTTCAAATCGTGTTTAACTTTAATTTAAGAAACATTAGTTTTTCTTGTCAGTAAAATTACTTGAAAGTCAATGGAAATGCTTTTAACTTATCTACATAATTAGTGCGTTAAAATTGAAATACATTTCAAACGGCTGAAAATTGTCTATACTTATAATCTGCAACTTTTTTTCAAATCGTGTTTAATTTTAATTTTAGAAACATTGGTTTTTCTTGTCAGTAAAATTACTTGAAAGTCAATGGAAATGCTTTTAACTTATCCACATAATTAGTGCGTTTAAATTGCAATACATTTCAAACGGCTGAAAATTGTCTAAACTTATTATCTGCCACTTTTTTTTCAAATCGCCTTCTACTCAATTTTGATTTTAGAAACATTAGTTTTTCTTGTCAGTAAAATTACTTGAAAGTCAATGGAAATGCTTTTAACTTATCCACATAATTAGTGCGTTTAAATTGCAATACATTTCAAACGGCTGAAAATTGTCTAAACTTATGATCTGCCACTTTTTTTCAAATCGTGTTTAATTTTAATTTTAGAAACATTAGTTTTTCTTGTCAGTAAAATTACTTGAAAGTCAATGGAAATGCTTTTAACTTATCCACATAATTAGTGCGTTTAAATTGCAATACATTTCAAACGGCTGAAAATTGTCTAAACTTATGATCTGCCACTTTTTTTTCAAATCGCCTTCTACTCAATTTTGATTTTAGAAACATTAGTTTTTCTTGTCAGTAAAATTACTTGAAAGTCAATGGAAATGCTTTTAACTTATCCACATAATTAGTGCGTTTAAATTGCAATACATTTCAAACGGCTGAAAATTGTCTAAACTTATGATCTGCCACTTTTTTTCAAATCGTGTTTAATTTTAATTTTAGAAACATTAGTTTTTCTTGTCAGTTAAATTACTTGAAAGTCAATGGAAATGCTTTTAACTTATCCACATAATTAGTGCGTTTAAATTGCAATACATTTCAAACGGCTGAAAATTGTCTAAACTTATGATCTGCCACTTTTTTTCAAATCGTGTTTAATTTTAAATTTAGAAACATTAGTTTTTCTTGTCAGTAAAATTACTTGAAAGTCAATGGAAATGCTTTTAACTTATCCACATAATTAGTGCGTTTAAATTGCAATACATTTCAAACGGCTGAAAATTGTCTAAACTTATGATCTGCCACTTTTTTTCAAATCGTGTTTAATTTTAATTTTAGAAACATTAGTTTTTCTTGTCAGTAAAATCACTTGAAAGTCAGTGGAAATGCTTTTAACTTATCCACATAATTAGTGCGTTTAAATTGCAATACATTTCAAACGGCTGAAAATTCTCTATACTTATGATCTGCAACTTTTTTTCAAATCGATTTCTACTCAATTTTGATTTTAGAAACATTAGTTTTTCTAGTCAGTAAAATTACTTGAAAGTCAATGGAAATGCTTTTAACTTATCCACATAATTAGTGCGTTTAAATTGCAATACATTTCAAACGGCTGAAAATTGTCTAAACTTATGATCTGCAACTTTTTTTCAAATCGTGTTTAATTTTAAATTTAGAAACATTAGTTTTTCTTGTCAGTAAAATTACTTGAAAGTCAATGGAAATGCTTTTAACTTATCCACATAATTAGTGCGTTTAAATTGCAATACATTTCAAACGGCTGAAAATTGTCTAAACTTATGATCTGCCACTTTTTTTCAAATCGTGTTTAATTTTAATTTTAGAAACATTAGTTTTTCTTGTCAGTAAAATCACTTGAAAGTCAGTGGAAATGCTTTTAACTTATCCACATAATTAGTGCGTTTAAATTGCAATACATTTCAAACGGCTGAAAATTGTCTTTACTTATGATCTGCAACTTTGTTTCAAATCGTGTTTAACTTTAATTTAAGAAACATTAGTTTTTCTTGTCAGTAAAATTACTTGAAAGTCAATGGAAATGCTTTTAACTTATCTACATAATTAGTGCGTTAAAATTGAAATACATTTCAAACGGCTGAAAATTGTCTATACTTATAATCTGCAACTTTTTTTCAAATCGTGTTTAATTTTAATTTTAGAAACATTGGTTTTTCTTGTCAGTAAAATTACTTGAAAGTCAATGGAAATGCTTTTAACTTATCCACATAATTAGTGCGTTTAAATTGCAATACATTTCAAACGGCTGAAAATTGTCTAAACTTATTATCTGCCACTTTTTTTTCAAATCGCCTTCTACTCAATTTTGATTTTAGAAACATTAGTTTTTCTTGTCAGTAAAATTACTTGAAAGTCAATGGAAATGCTTTTAACTTATCCACATAATTAGTGCGTTTAAATTGCAATACATTTCAAACGGCTGAAAATTGTCTAAACTTATGATCTGCCACTTTTTTTCAAATCGTGTTTAATTTTAATTTTAGAAACATTAGTTTTTCTTGTCAGTAAAATTACTTGAAAGTCAATGGAAATGCTTTTAACTTATCCACATAATTAGTGCGTTTAAATTGCAATACATTTCAAACGGCTGAAAATTGTCTAAACTTATGATCTGCCACTTTTTTTCAAATCGTGTTTAATTTTAAATTTAGAAACATTAGTTTTTCTTGTCAGTAAAATTACTTGAAAGTCAATGGAAATGCTTTTAACTTATCCACATAATTAGTGCGTTTAAATTGCAATACATTTCAAACGGCTGAAAATTGTCTAAACTTATGATCTGCCACTTTTTTTTCAAATCGCCTTCTACTCAATTTTGATTTTAGAAACATTAGTTTTTCTTGTCAGTAAAATTACTTGAAAGTCAATGGAAATGCTTTTAACTTATCCACATAATTAGTGCGTTTAAATTGCAATACATTTCAAACGGCTGAAAATTGTCTAAACTTATGATCTGCCACTTTTTTTCAAATCGTGTTTAATTTTAATTTTAGAAACATTAGTTTTTCTTGTCAGTAAAATTACTTGAAAGTCAATGGAAATGCTTTTAACTTATCCACATAATTAGTGCGTTTAAATTGCAATACATTTCAAACGGCTGAAAATTGTCTAAACTTATGATCTGCCACTTTTTTTTCAAATCGCCTTCTACTCAATTTTGATTTTAGAAACATTAGTTTTTCTTGTCAGTAAAATTACTTGAAAGTCAATGGAAATGCTTTTAACTTATCCACATAATTAGTGCGTTTAAATTGCAATACATTTCAAACGGCTGAAAATTGTCTATACTTATGATCTGCAACTTTTTTTCAAATCGTGTTTAATTTTAATTTTAGAAACATTAGTTTTTCTTGTCAGTAAAATTACTTGAAAGTCAATGGAAATGCTTTTAACTTATCCATATGAATTAGTGCGTTTAAATTGCAATACATTTCAAACGGCTGAAAATTGTCTATACTTATGATCTGCAACTTTTTTTCAAATCGTGTTTAATTTTAATTTTAGAAACATTAGTTTTTCTTGTCAGTAAAATCACTTGAAAGTCAGTGGAAATGCTTTTAACTTATCCACATAATTAGTGCGTTTAAATTGCAATACATTTCAAACGGCTGAAAATTGTCTATACTTATGATCTGCAACTTTTTTTCAAATCGTGTTTAATTTTAATTTTAGAAACATTAGTTTTTCTTGTCAGTAAAATTACTTGAAAGTCAATGGAAATGCTTTTAACTTATCCACATAATTAGTGCGTTTAAATTGCAATACATTTCAAACGGCTGAAAATTGTCTATACTTATGATCTGCAACTTTTTTTCAAATCGTGTTTAATTTTAATTTTAGAAACATTAGTTTTTCTTGTCAGTAAAATCACTTGAAAGTCAGTGGAAATGCTTTTAACTTATCCACATAATTAGTGCGTTTAAATTGCAATACATTTCAAACGGCTGAAAATTGTCTAAACTTATGATCTGCAACTTTTTTTCAAATCGTGTTTAATTTTAATTTTAGAAACATTAGTTTTTCTTGTCAGTAAAATTACTTGAAAGTCAATGGAAATGCTTTTAACTTATCCACATAATTAGTGCGTTTAAATTGCAATACATTTCAAACGGCTGAAAATTGTCTAAACTTATGATCTGCCACTTTTTTTTCAAATCGATTTCTACTCAATTTTGATTTTAGAAACATTAGTTTTTCTAGTCAGTAAAATTACTTGAAAGTCAATGGAAATGTTTTTAACTTATCCACATAATTAGTGCGTTTAAATCGCAATACATTTCAAACGGCTGAAAATTGTCTAAACTTATGATCTGCAACTTTTTTTCAAATCGTGTTTAATTTTAATTTTAGAAACATTAGTTTTTCTTGTCAGTAAAATTACTTGAAAGTCAATGGAAATGCTTTTAACTTATCCACATAATTAGTGCGTTTAAATTGCAATACATTTCAAACGGCTGAAAATTGTCTAAACTTATGATCTGCCACTTTTTTTCAAATCGTGTTTAATTTTAATTTTAGAAACATTAGTTTTTCTTGTCAGTAAAATTACTTGAAAGTCAATGGAAATGCTTTTAATTTATCCACATAATTAGTGCGTTTAAATTGCAATACATTTCAAACGGCTGAAAATTGTCTAAACTTATGATCTGCCACTTTTTTTCAAATCGTGTTTAATTTTAATTTTAGAAACATTAGTTTTTCTTGTCAGTAAAATCACTTGAAAGTCAGTGGAAATGCTTTTAACTTATCCACATAATTAGTGCGTTTAAATTGCAATACATTTCAAACGGCTGAAAATTGTCTAAACTTATGATCTGCCACTTTTTTTTCAAATCGATTTCTACTCAATTTTAATTTTAGAAACATTAGTTTTTCTAGTCAGTAAAATTACTTGAAAGTCAATGGAAATGCTTTTAACTTATCCACATAATTAGTGCGTTTAAATTGCAATACATTTCAAACGGCTGAAAATTGTCTATACTTATGATCTGCAACTTTTTTTCAAATCGTGTTTAATTTTAATTTTAGAAACATTAGTTTTTCTTGTCAGTAAAATTACTTGAAAGTCAATGGAAATGCTTTTAACCTATCCACATAATTAGTGCGTTAAAAGTGCAATACATTTGTAACGGCTGAAAATTGTCTAAACTTATGATCTGCAACTTTTTTTCAAATCGTGTATAATTTTAATTTTAGAAACATTAGTTTTTCTTGTCAGTAAAATTATTTGAAAGTCAATGGAAATGCTTTTAACTTATCCACATAATTAGTGCGTTTAAATTGCAATACATTTCAAACGGCTGAAAATTGTCTATACTTATGATCTGCAACTTTTTTTCAAATTGTGTTTAATTTTAATTTTAGAAACATTAGTTTTTCTTGTCAGTAAAATTGCTTGAAAGTCAATGGAAATGCTTTTAACTTATCCACATAATTAGTGCGTTTAAATTGCAATACATTTCAAACGGCTGAAAATTGTCTAAACTTATGATCTGCCACTTTTTTTTCAAATCGATTTCTACTCAATTTTGATTTTAGAAACATTAGTTTTTCTAGTCAGTAAAATTACTTGAAAGTCAATGGAAATGCTTTTAACTTATCCACATAATTAGTGCGTTTAAATTGCAATACATTTCAAACGGCTGAAAATTGTCTAAACTTATGATCTGCAACTTTTTTTCAAATCGTGTTTAATTTTAATTTAAGAAACATTAGTTTTTCTTGTCAGTAAAATTACTTGAAAGTCAATGGAAATGCTTTTAACTTATCCACATAATTAGTGCGTTTAAATTGCAATACATTTCAAACGGCTGAAAATTGTCTAAACTTATGATCTGCCACTTTTTTTTCAAATCGCCTTCTACTCAATTTTGATTTTAGAAACATTAGTTTTTCAAGTCAGTAAAATTACTTGAAAGTCAATGGAAATGCTTTTAACTTATCCACATAATTAGTGCGTTTAAATTGCAATACATTTCAAACGGCTGAAAATTGTCTAAACTTATGATCTGCCACTTTTTTTCAAATCGTGTTTAATTTTAATTTTAGAAACATTAGTTTTTCTTGTCAGTAAAATTACTTGAAAGTCAATGGAAATACTTTTAACTTATCCACATAATTAGTGCGTTTAAATTGCAATACATTTTAAACGGCTGAAAATTGTCTAAACTTATGATCTGCAACTTTTTTTCAAATCGTGTTTAATTTTAATTTTAGAAACATTAGTTTTTCTTGTCAGTAAAATTACTTGAAAGTCAATGGAAATGCTTTTAACTTATCCACATAATTAGTGCGTTTAAATTGCAATACATTTTAAACGGCTGAAAATTGTCTAAACTTATGATCTGCAACTTTTTTTCAAATCGTGTTTAATTTTAATTTTAGAAACATTAGTTTTTCTTGTCAGTAAAATTACTTGAAAGTCAATGGAAATGCTTTTAACTTATCCACATAATTAGTGCGTTTAAATTGCAATACATTTCAAACGGCTGAAAATTGTCTAAACTTATGATCTGCCACTTTTTTTCAAATCGTGTTTAATTTTAATTTTAGAAACATTAGTTTTTCTTGTCAGTAAAATCACTTGAAAGTCAGTGGAAATGCTTTTAACTTATCCACATAATTAGTGCGTTTAAATTGCAATACATTTCAAACGGCTGAAAATTGTCTATACTTATAATCTGCAACTTTTTTTCAAATCGTGTTTAATTTTAATTTTAGAAACATTAGTTTTTCTTGTCAGTAAAATTACTTGAAAGTCAATGGAAATGCTTTTAACTTATCCACATAATTAGTGCGTTTAAATTGCAATACATTTCAAACGGCTGAAAATTGTCTAAACTTATGATCTGCCACTTTTTTTTCAAATCGCCTTCTACTCAATTTTGATTTTAGAAACATTAGTTTTTCTTGTCAGTAAAATTACTTGAAAGTCAATGGAAATGCTTTTAACTTATCCACATAATTAGTGCGTTTAAATTGCAATACATTTCAAACGGCTGAAAATTGTCTAAACTTATGATCTGCCACTTTTTTTCAAATCGTGTTTAATTTTAATTTTAGAAACATTAGTTTTTCTTGTCAGTAAAATCACTTGAAAGTCAGTGGAAATGCTTTTAACTTATCCACATAATTAGTGCGTTTAAATTGAAATACATTTCAAACTGCTGAAAATTGTCTATACTTATGATCTGCAACTTTTTTTCAAATCGTGTTTAATTTTAATTTTAGAAACATTAGTTTTTCTTGTCAGTAAAATTACTTGAAAGTCAATGGAAATGCTTTTAACTTATCCACATAATTAGTGCGTTTAAATTGCAATACATTTGTAACGGCTGAAAATTGTCTATACTTATGATCTGCAACTTTTTTTCAAATCGTGTTTAATTTTAATTTTAGAAACATTAGTTTTTCTTGTCAGTAAAATTACTTGAAAGTCAATGGAAATGCTTTAAACTTATCCACATAATTAGTGCGTTTAAATTGCAATACATTTCAAACGGCTGAAAATTGTCTATACTTATGATCTGCAACTTTTTTTCAAATCGTGTTTAATTTTAATTTTAGAAACATTAGTTTTTCTTGTCAGTAAAATTACTTGAAAGTCAGTGGAAATGCTTTTAACCTATCCACATAATTAGTGCGTTTAAATTGCAATACATTTCAAACGGCTGAAAATTGTCTATACTTATGATCTGCAACTTTTTTTCAAATCGTGTTTAATTTTAATTTTAGAAACATTAGTTTTTCTTGTCAGTAAAATTACTTGAAAGTCAATGGAAATGCTTTTAACTTATCCACATAATTAGTGCGTTTAAATTGCAATACATTTCAAACGGCTGAAAATTGTCTAAACTTATGATCTGCCACTTTTTTTCAAATCGCCTTCTACTCAATTTTGATTTTAGAAACATTAGTTTTTCTAGTCAGTAAAATTACTTGAAAGTCAATGGAAATGCTTTTAACTTATCCACATAATTAGTGCGTTTAAATTGCAATACATTTCAAACGGCTGAAAATTGTCTAAACTTATGATCTGCCACTTTTTTTCAAATCGTGTTTAATTTTAATTTTAGAAACATTAGTTTTTCTTGTCAGTAAAATCACTTGAAAGTCAGTGGAAATGCTTTTAACTTATCCACATAATTAGTGCGTTTAAATTGAAATACATTTCAAACTGCTGAAAATTGTCTATACTTATGATCTGCAACTTTTTTTCAAATCGTGTTTAATTTTAATTTTAGAAACATTAGTTTTTCTTGTCAGTAAAATTACTTGAAAGTCAATGGAAATGCTTTTAACTTATCCACATAATTAGTGCGTTTAAATTGCAATACATTTGTAACGGCTGAAAATTGTCTATACTTATGATCTGCAACTTTTTTTCAAATCGTGTTTAATTTTAATTTTAGAAACATTAGTTTTTCTTGTCAGTAAAATTACTTGAAAGTCAATGGAAATGCTTTAAACTTATCCACATAATTAGTGCGTTTAAATTGCAATACATTTCAAACGGCTGAAAATTGTCTATACTTATGATCTGCAACTTTTTTTCAAATCGTGTTTAATTTTAATTTTAGAAACATTAGTTTTTCTTGTCAGTAAAATTACTTGAAAGTCAGTGGAAATGCTTTTAACCTATCCACATAATTAGTGCGTTTAAATTGCAATACATTTCAAACGGCTGAAAATTGTCTATACTTATGATCTGCAACTTTTTTTCAAATCGTGTTTAATTTTAATTTTAGAAACATTAGTTTTTCTTGTCAGTAAAATTACTTGAAAGTCAATGGAAATGCTTTTAACTTATCCACATAATTAGTGCGTTTAAATTGCAATACATTTCAAACGGCTGAAAATTGTCTAAACTTATGATCTGCCACTTTTTTTTCAAATCGCCTTCTACTCAATTTTGATTTTAGAAACATTAGTTTTTCTAGTCAGTAAAATTACTTGAAAGTCAATGGAAATGCTTTTAACTTATCCACATAATTAGTGCGTTTAAATTGCAATACATTGCAAACGGCTGAAAATTGTCTAAACTTATGATCTGCAACTTTTTTTCAAATCGTGTTTAATTTTAATTTTAGAAACATTAGTTTTTCTTGTCAGTAAAATTACTTGAAAGTCAATGGAAATGCTTTTAACTTATCCACATAATTAGTGCGTTTAAATTGCAATACATTTCAAACGGCTGAAAATTGTCTAAACTTATGATCTGCCACTTTTTTTTCAAATCGCCTTCTACTCAATTTTGATTTTAGAAACATTAGTTTTTCTTGTCAGTAAAATTACTTGAAAGTCAATGGAAATGCTTTTAACTTATCCACATAATTAGTGCGTTTAAATTGCAATACATTTCAAACGGCTGAAAATTGTCTGTACTTATGATCTGCAACTTTTTTTCAAATCGTTTTTAATTTTAATTTTAGAAACATTAGTTTTTCTTGTCAGTAAAATTGCTTGAAAGTCAATGGAAATGCTTTTAACTTATCCACATAATTAGTGCGTTTAAATTGCAATACATTTCAAACGGCTGAAAATTGTCTAAACTTATGATCTGCCACTTTTTTTTCAAATCGATTTCTACTCAATTTTGATTTTAGAAACATTAGTTTTTCTAGTCAGTAAAATTACTTGAAAGTCAATGGAAATGCTTTTAACTTATCCACATAATTAGTGCGTTTAAATTGCAATACATTTCAAACGGCTGAAAATTGTCTAAACTTATGATCTGCAACTTTTTTTCAAATCGTGTTTAATTTTAATTTAAGAAACATTAGTTTTTCTTGTCAGTAAAATTACTTGAAAGTCAATGGAAATGCTTTTAACTTATCCACATAATTAGTGCGTTTAAATTGCAATACATTTCAAACGGCTGAAAATTGTCTAAACTTATGATCTGCCACTTTTTTTTCAAATCGCCTTCTACTCAATTTTGATTTTAGAAACATTAGTTTTTCTAGTCAGTAAAATTACTTGAAAGTCAATGGAAATGCTTTTAACTTATCCACATAATTAGTGCGTTTAAATTGCAATACATTTCAAACGGCTGAAAATTGTCTAAACTTATGATCTGCCACTTTTTTTCAAATCGTGTTTAATTTTAATTTTAGAAACATTAGTTTTTCTTGTCAGTAAAATTACTTGAAAGTCAATGGAAATACTTTTAACTTATCCACATAATTAGTGCGTTTAAATTGCAATACATTTAAAACGGCTGAAAATTGTCTAAACTTATGATCTGCAACTTTTTTTTCAAATCGTGTTTAATTTTAATTTTAGAAACATTAGTTTTTCTTGTCAGTAAAATTACTTGAAAGTCAATGGAAATGCTTTTAACTTATCCACATAATTAGTGCGTTTAAATTGCAATACATTTTAAACGGCTGAAAATTGTCTAAACTTATTATCTGCAACTTTTTTTCAAATCGTGTTTAATTTTAATTTTAGAAACATTAGTTTTTCTTGTCAGTAAAATTACTTGAAAGTCAATGGAAATGCTTTTAACTTATCCACATAATTAGTGCGTTTAAATTGCAATACATTTCAAACGGCTGAAAATTGTCTAAACTTATGATCTGCCACTTTTTTTCAAATCGTGTTTAATTTTAATTTTAGAAACATTAGTTTTTCTTGTCAGTAAAATCACTTGAAAGTCAGTGGAAATGCTTTTAACTTATCCACATAATTAGTGCGTTTAAATTGCAATACATTTCAAACGGCTGAAAATTGTCTATACTTATAATCTGCAACTTTTTTTCAAATCGTGTTTAATTTTAATTTTAGAAACATTAGTTTTTCTTGTCAGTAAAATTACTTGAAAGTCAATGGAAATGCTTTTAACTTATCCACATAATTAGTGCGTTTAAATTGCAATACATTTCAAACGGCTGAAAATTGTCTAAACTTATGATCTGCCACTTTTTTTTCAAATCGCCTTCTACTCAATTTTGATTTTAGAAACATTAGTTTTTCTTGTCAGTAAAATTACTTGAAAGTCAATGGAAATGCTTTTAACTTATCCACATAATTAGTGCGTTTAAATTGCAATACATTTCAAACGGCTGAAAATTGTCTAAACTTATGATCTGCCACTTTTTTTCAAATCGTGTTTAATTTTAATTTTAGAAACATTAGTTTTTCTTGTCAGTAAAATCACTTGAAAGTCAGTGGAAATGCTTTTAACTTATCCACATAATTAGTGCGTTTAAATTGAAATACATTTCAAACTGCTGAAAATTGTCTATACTTATGATCTGCAACTTTTTTTCAAATCGTGTTTAATTTTAATTTTAGAAACATTAGTTTTTCTTGTCAGTAAAATTACTTGAAAGTCAATGGAAATGCTTTTAACTTATCCACATAATTAGTGCGTTTAAATTGCAATACATTTGTAACGGCTGAAAATTGTCTATACTTATGATCTGCAACTTTTTTTCAAATCGTGTTTAATTTTAATTTTAGAAACATTAGTTTTTCTTGTCAGTAAAATTACTTGAAAGTCAATGGAAATGCTTTAAACTTATCCACATAATTAGTGCGTTTAAATTGCAATACATTTCAAACGGCTGAAAATTGTCTATACTTATGATCTGCAACTTTTTTTCAAATCGTGTTTAATTTTAATTTTAGAAACATTAGTTTTTCTTGTCAGTAAAATTACTTGAAAGTCAGTGGAAATGCTTTTAACCTATCCACATAATTAGTGCGTTTAAATTGCAATACATTTCAAACGGCTGAAAATTGTCTATACTTATGATCTGCAACTTTTTTTCAAATCGTGTTTAATTTTAATTTTAGAAACATTAGTTTTTCTTGTCAGTAAAATTACTTGAAAGTCAATGGAAATGCTTTTAACTTATCCACATAATTAGTGCGTTTAAATTGCAATACATTTCAAACGGCTGAAAATTGTCTAAACTTATGATCTGCCACTTTTTTTTCAAATCGCCTTCTACTCAATTTTGATTTTAGAAACATTAGTTTTTCTAGTCAGTAAAATTACTTGAAAGTCAATGGAAATGCTTTTAACTTATCCACATAATTAGTGCGTTTAAATTGCAATACATTGCAAACGGCTGAAAATTGTCTAAACTTATGATCTGCCACTTTTTTTCAAATCGTGTTTAATTTTAATTTTAGAAACATTAGTTTTTCTTGTCAGTAAAATCACTTGAAAGTCAGTGGAAATGCTTTTAACTTATCCACATAATTAGTGCGTTTAAATTGCAATACATTTCAAACGGCTGAAAATTGTCTATACTTATAATCTGCAACTTTTTTTCAAATCGTGTTTAATTTTAATTTTAGAAACATTAGTTTTTCTTGTCAGTAAAATTACTTGAAAGTCAATGGAAATGCTTTTAACTTATCCACATAATTAGTGCGTTTAAATTGCAATACATTTCAAACGGCTGAAAATTGTCTAAACTTATGATCTGCCACTTTTTTTCAAATCGTGTTTAATTTTAATTTTAGAAACATTAGTTTTTCTTGTCAGTAAAATCACTTGAAAGTCAGTGGAAATGCTTTTAACTTATCCACATAATTAGTGCGTTTAAATTGAAATACATTTCAAACTGCTGAAAATTGTCTATTCTTATGATCTGCAACTTTTTTTCAAATCGTGTTTAATTTTAATTTTAGAAACATTAGTTTTTCTTGTCAGTAAAATTACTTGAAAGTCAATGGAAATGCTTTTAACTTATCCACATAATTAGTGCGTTTAAATTGCAATACATTTGTAACGGCTGAAAATTGTCTATACTTATGATCTGCAACTTTTTTTCAAATCGTGTTTAATTTTAATTTTAGAAACATTAGTTTTTCTTGTCAGTAAAATTACTTGAAAGTCAATGGAAATGCTTTAAACTTATCCACATAATTAGTGCGTTTAAATTGCAATACATTTCAAACGGCTGAAAATTGTCTATACTTATGATCTGCAACTTTTTTTCAAATCGTGTTTAATTTTAATTTTAGAAACATTAGTTTTTCTTGTCAGTAAAATTACTTGAAAGTCAGTGGAAATGCTTTTAACCTATCCACATAATTAGTGCGTTTAAATTGCAATACATTTCAAACGGCTGAAAATTGTCTATACTTATGATCTGCAACTTTTTTTCAAATCGTGTTTAATTTTAATTTTAGAAACATTAGTTTTTCTTGTCAGTAAAATTACTTGAAAGTCAATGGAAAAGCTTTTAACTTATCCACATAATTAGTGCGTTTAAATTGCAATACATTTCAAACGGCTGAAAATTGTCTAAACTTATGATCTGCCACTTTTTTTTCAAATCGCCTTCTACTCAATTTTGATTTTAGAAACATTAGTTTTTCTAGTCAGTAAAATTACTTGAAAGTCAATGGAAATGCTTTTAACTTATCCACATAATTAGTGCGTTTAAATTGCAATACATTGCAAACGGCTGAAAATTGTCTAAACTTATGATCTGCAACTTTTTTTCAAATCGTGTTTAATTTTAATTTTAGAAACATTAGTTTTTCTTGTCAGTAAAATTACTTGAAAGTCAATGGAAATGCTTTTAACTTATCCACATAATTAGTGCGTTTAAATTGCAATACATTTCAAACGGCTGAAAATTGTCTAAACTTATGATCTGCCACTTTTTTTTCAAATCGCCTTCTACTCAATTTTGATTTTAGAAACATTAGTTTTTCTTGTCAGTAAAATTACTTGAAAGTCAATGGAAATGCTTTTAACTTATCCACATAATTAGTGCGTTTAAATTGCAATACATTTCAAACGGCTGAAAATTGTCTATACTTATGATCTGCAACTTTTTTTCAAATCGTGTTTAATTTTAATTTTAGAAACATTAGTTTTTCTTGTCAGTAAAATTGCTTGAAAGTCAATGGAAATGCTTTTAACTTATCCACATAATTAGTGCGTTTAAATTGCAATACATTTCAAACGGCTGAAAATTGTCTAAACTTATGATCTGCCACTTTTTTTTCAAATCGATTTCTACTCAATTTTGATTTTAGAAACATTAGTTTTTCTAGTCAGTAAAATTACTTGAAAGTCAATGGAAATGCTTTTAACTTATCCACATAATTAGTGCGTTTAAATTGCAATACATTTCAAACGGCTGAAAATTGTCTAAACTCATGATCTGCCACTTTTTTTCAAATCGTGTTTAATTTTAATTTTAGAAACATTAGTTTTTCTTGTCAGTAAAATCACTTGAAAGTCAGTGGAAATGCTTTTAACTTATCCACATAATTAGTGCGTTTAAATTGCAATACATTTCAAACGGCTGAAAATTGTCTAAACTTATGATCTGCCACTTTTTTTTCAATCGCCTTCTACTCAATATTGATTTTAGAAACATTAGTTTTTCTTGTCAGTAAAATTACTTGAAAGTCAATGGAAATGCTTTTAACCTATCCACATAATTAGTGCGTTAAAAGTGCAATACATTTGTAACGGCTGAAAATTGTCTAAACTTATGATCTGCAACTTTTTTTCAAATCGTGTATAATTTTAATTTTAGAAACATTAGTTTTTCTTGTCAGTAAAATTACTTGAAAGTCAATGGAAATGCTTTTAACTTATCCACATAATTAGTGCGTTTAAATTGCAATACATTTCAAACGGCTGAAAATTGTCTAAACTTATGATCTGCCACTTTTTTTTCAAATCGCCTTCTACTCAATTTTGATTTTAGAAACATTAGTTTTTCTTGTCAGTAAAATTACTTGAAAGTCAATGGAAATGCTTTTAACTTATCCACATAATTAGTGCGTTTAAATTGCAATACATTTCAAACGGCTGAAAATTGTCTATACTTATGATCTGCAACTTTTTTTCAAATCGTGTTTAATTTTAATTTTAGAAACATTAGTTTTTCTTGTCAGTAAAATTGCTTGAAAGTCAATGGAAATGCTTTTAACTTATCCACATAATTAGTGCGTTTAAATTGCAATACATTTCAAACGGCTGAAAATTGTCTAAACTTATGATCTGCCACTTTTTTTTCAAATCGATTTCTACTCAATTTTGATTTTAGAAACATTAGTTTTTCTAGTCAGTAAAATTACTTGAAAGTCAATGGAAATGCTTTTAACTTATCCACATAATTAGTGCGTTTAAATTGCAATACATTTCAAACGGCTGAAAATTGTCTAAACTTATGATCTGCAACTTTTTTTCAAATCGTGTTTAATTTTAATTTTAGAAACATTAGTTGTTCTTGTCAGTAAAATTACTTGAAAGTCAATGGAAATGCTTTTAACTTATCCACATAATTAGTGCGTTTAAATTGCAATACATTTCAAACGGCTGAAAATTGTCTAAACTTATGATCTGCCACTTTTTTTCAAATCGTGTTTAATTTTAATTTTAGAAACATTAGTTTTTCTTGTCAGTAAAATCACTTGAAAGTCAGTGGAAATGCTTTTAACTTATCCACATAATTAGTGCGTTTAAATTGCAATACATTTCAAACGGCTGAAAATTGTCTAAACTTATGATCTGCCACTTTTTTTTCAAATCGCTTTCTACTCAATTTTGATTTTAGAAACATTAGTTTTTCTAGTC